>PVHY01001084.1:0-175427 GCA_004024945.1 Uropsilus gracilis | reverse complement strand
TCCCTTCTTCTCCCCGCCTACCCCTCCCCTTACCTTTCTCCTCTCCTCTCCCCTTTCCTTTCTTCATCTCTTTTACTGAGGTAACCCTGCATATGATTCAGAGATATATGTTCATACTTCTTCAGATATAAGTTAACACACAACAGCCTCCAGTAAGACATACATAATACACCATCATAGTCCATTGTTCTACTTTGCCCCTTTGCTTTCCCTAACTTTTCTCTTGCCCAATGGTATTATCAGTCATATTTTTAGTTTGCTCTAAAAATCATAGTCATATATTTAGAGTTTGCTTTTGCTTTGACTGTGACTGACCCTGCATATATTTTCCTAATTTTTTGAGTATATGTAGCAGTAACTTAGATAGTATTGTACTTCTACTTTTCCAGCAGGTGGCGCTGTGGTTTTCTGGATAACATTTTCCAGCTTTGTATGATTTTAGATGGACTTTTTTGCACTTACACAGATCTGGAGACCTGATTTGCAGTTTCTGGGTCAGGAGGTGAGGTGGGGCTTTGAAGGGGTGTGACTACAGAGAGAACACTGGCTCATGTTGCTCCACTGCCAATGTCCCTCCACTAGATGTCTGCCCCCAGTCTCTGGAGTCTGGGTCCTAGCTGTCTGCTTCAGCAGTTTGGCAGCAGTGTAGCTCAGTAGGGTAATGGTAGTGAAGTCAAGTGAAGTCCAGATCATTTTACCGGGAACCCTGCCTACTAGAAGCCCAGTTGCTCCTCCATAGGTACCACAAATCCTTCAACCAGGGATTTGTGTATCACACCACTGAGCTACTGAGCTCTCTGCTTTCCAGGACAACCAACCAAATGACAAAGTTGTGGTTTTCATGAGTTTCCCACCTAAGACCAAAGCCTCCATACATCTCTCTCTATCCCATCTCATTTAAGGAAGCATTAATCTCAGTGATCCTTTTTTGTGTGGTCTGTGCTGGTCTGTGATGACCGAGATGTGTTACAGAGGTGTTTCCAAACCACAGATCCCTCAGAATATATTGGTTCTGTGGGTTAATTTTCAAACTATTGTCCTGGGAGCAAAGCAGGGAACCTGCTCTGCCACCATTTGGTTCTGTCTCGTCCTATCTATGTTTTCAATTCTATTTCTCCAATTTGATTTTGTCTTTTCAAATATATTTCTTTTTACTTTAAATAAATATTAATGATGTTTTGGTAGAAAATGCACACTACTGTAAACCCTAGTTAGATCTGCTACTGTTGTCTCATGATAAAGTTTTTAGCTACTTATTTGAACTATGTTTATATAAACCCTTGATTCCATTAAAATTGTGTGACTCATAAAAATACTCCCCTGAAAACACTTTTCTTCACTTGGTTTTGAGTCTTAAAATTCCCTCCCTACCACTATGACTAAGCTTAAGCCTTTCACTACCTTGCTACTCCTCTCTCCCTCCCAACAAATTCATATACAGATAAGTCCACTCTTACTCTTGATTATTATTTATCCTTTTATACAAACTCCAGCTTCCCCTGTGCAAGATGAGGATGATAATCTACTTGACTCCTGTGTTGCTGTAAGGATTAATTAAAAAATATAAGGACATAATAAATTGTCTACATCTCAAAGAATAAAAAAAATGCTTATAATACAAATGCCTGATTTAAACTTTGATTACTATGGCACCCACTTCAAAGACAGCTACTCAAGAAACACACTGCCAGCCCCATGAATAGAACCTACCACTCATTCTGGACTCCTTTGTTGATTGTATACACTAACTGTTTGAGCCACTAGCTTTTTTCTCTCCCCTTGCTTTAAATCTCTCTATATTTTTTGTTTTAAAGTCACCAGTAAAAATGAGCCTGTGAAATCTTAAAAACATTCACCTTTGAATGCCATAAAAGCAGAACACAGGGTTCTGTTTCTATTCTCACCCTCCTCCTCCATCCTCCTTGGCCTCATTGTGTAGCCCCAGGCATACCATGTACTTCCAGGAAGTTCCTATAAGTAATAAACCCTGTCTCTTTCCAAATGTCCTAATGGTTATTGCTGAAAAGCATCCTGAAATACCAGTAAGGAAACACATAGGTCTGTCCATCCATAGCCTGAAACAAGTACAAAACACTGCATTTATTATTACACTTACATCTTATCTTTACTATTTTATTTTTTCTCAAGCAGGTTCTCTGTCTCATCCTACCATCATATCGAATCAATTCCTAAATACTCAAACGGCATTTGCAATTGGAGAAGGTTAAGATCTGTCAAATTATTTGCTGATACTAAGAAAATACAAGTTCAAGGGATTCCTACAATCTATAAAAGCACCATTTAAAACAGCAAGGCATGGAAATAACCTAAATGCCTCTAAACAAATGACTGGATCAAGATGTCATCTAGATACACAATGGAATTCTACTCAGTGATCAAAAAAAGATAAACTTATGCCATTTGTGTCAACATGGATAGAGTTGGAAGGAATGATACTAAGTGAAATGTCAGAAGGAAAAAGAGGAATAATCCATGGGTCCTGAATATAGAGAAACCAAATAAAGTGTCAGGAAATTAAAACCTTGCAAGTTGACCATAGATCTAAGGCATCCAGCAGAGAAGGGGAGGTGGAAGGGTAGAAATAGGAAGGAAGAGCACAAGTGACTGTGGTGATGGTTCATGGGTGCCATGATAGTGGGAAAACTGTTAGGGCGCCGTGGCCCCCAGAACTGGTGGTGCTGCATTAAAATAGCAGTTATTGTTCATTGGTGGGTGGAGACTTGGAGAAGGAAAGTTAAGCCTTCTCTGGAAAAAATAAAGTGAATTAAGATATTAGGAAGGTAATAGAGGAAAACACATGGAAAGGAGAGAGAAGAGACAGAATGGGAAAGGAAGGTGCAGAGAGCAGGGAGGCTGGAAGCCTCAGAGTTACCTCAGCCATGTGCCACAGCCTGGGCTGATGAGCCCAGGGAAGCATGTTGGAAAAACTTGTTACTTGTTTAGGCTGACTTGGAAATTGAATACTTGAGAACCTGGTTTAGTGTTAAAACTGTGAAGCTTGGAAGTCTTCTGGAGAACTGAAGAGAATTTGCTGTGTTGCTGATTTCAACATGAGACATCTGAAGTGTTTGCTGTGTTGCTGTATCTAATGAGTTTTGTTGATGTCAGGCTACTTTGGAGTTGGAGCTGAAAGAACGCCAGAGCTGTGCCTTTTGGAAAAGAAATGACGATGTCATCCTGGTTTTCCCCATTGGATTTGATTGCACTGCTTTTGGAGAAGGATCAACGATGCCATCTTGGCTTCTTTTGGCTTGGAGTGAGTGGAGCTGTGTCTTTGAAGAAGGAGCGGTGGTGCCATCTTAACTCCTTCATTCAGCTTAAGATGGGGCAGCTGCCATTTTTTGAATGCATATGGCTGCCGCAACCATATGCTCTTTGGACTAGAAACTGTGTGGTAAGATTACCAAAGGGGTTCCCTTGTACTCCTCAGTGACTCTTGTCTAATCTGTCCTGTAATAAGTAAGTTTGCTTTTGCTTCCCTCATAAAGTGTATGTGGTCTAGCTACTGTACACATGGGCTGGGAAGAACCTGGTGTGTGGTTAGCTTTAAAAGGCTAGCTGTTCCCCTTTGTAAGTTTGGTTAAGCACCCCTTTTTGCCTGTTTTATCACCCAATATCAAAACTACAGGCACAACCTTAGAGGGGAGATATCAAATACTATGTAAGAATTAACAAAGATAATAAGTAAAACATTTTTTAAAAGATAATCAGGGCATATTTTAAGTTTCTTTATTGACTTAAATAAGTTATTTTACTAACTATATTAATAAACATGCCATTGGTATAGAAGTTATAAAAATATTTCTAATATTTCATGTAAAATGTATTACATTGACAAAATATATGCAAATTGTAATGGCATGACTTAGAACAAGAACTACCATTTATAAAGTAGAACTTCACCTAAGCTTGTTCAGTGAATGGTTCCTTTTCCAAGAAATCTGCAACTCTCTCTTGGAATTTATATTTGATGGTAGCCTAAGTAATATAAATGTGAAGAGGAACAAAATAAGGCTATGAATACAAGACTTGCTTTATAAAAAAGTAAAATCTCCAGCTGAGTATCCAGAATTTGTATTATTTTAAAAGGCTTGCTTGGAAATACCATGATAATTTTTTTTAAAAAGGTATTATGTGTTTAGAAATTAACCCATTCAGTATGAAAAAACAGTTGAAAAAATTACATTAAGGTTTGATAAACAATTTATTGTGAGAGAAATTACAATGTAAAGGGTGAAGATGTTTAGAAGTTTATAGTTTTTAAGTTATTTTTCATTTGTATCTGTATCGATAAGAAGGTAATAAATAAACCACCTGTAAAACAACAATTCTGCCAAGAATCCACTATTTTAGCTTCAAATAAAAAGGATATTCTGGGTCTGTATATTAATCTCAATTGGCAAAAAAATTCTGTGGATCCTGATGTTCACACCTGTATAATGTACCACAGATAATAGCTATCCCCAAGTAGAAAGTTAGCTAATTAAATTATGGGTTAATTATATCTTAAATTATTCATTTGTTTACAAAGATTTATAGTAACTCAGAAGACAGACTGTTAAGTGTGGGAAAGATAACTAAAGTACATATATAACAGAACCAGAATCAAGCAAATTTATTCGCACCATGATAACTGGGGAATGGGTAATACATTAGAGGTTCCTTGAATTGAGGGTGGGTACTGCCTTTTTTCTTTAACATTTCCTGTTCCTTTACCCAGTGTTTTTAAATGGAAGTTTTATCTTTTACAAAGAAATATCTTTAAAAAATTTTCTCTTTTTATTATCCTCTCTATCCCATTTCTTTTCACCCTATTACTTTTCTGCATTTCATAAATTAGCATACCAATTAAGAGATTGATCTCTGGACACCGAAAGAACTGGGTTTAAATTACATCTCAACTACTTGCTAACAGAGTGAATTTACTTAAGTTAGATTTCCAAATGTCTACAATACTACACAATTACCATAATAATAGCACCTCCACAACTAGAAATTGAGATCCTAGGAACAGAACTCTTAGTATTATATTTGCTACACAGATACAAATGAGAGCTTCTACTTTTACTTCTTTTGCCTGCCATGTACTCTTTTATCTCCCTTGAGCTTTGTTTACACAGGTAGAAGGTCCATCAAACATTACCTAACTGAAGCAAACATTTGGGTGTTCTTTAATGTTGCATTGACGTGTATAAAAAGATTTGTGAAAGGTCCAGGAAACTGTGGTCATGTGATGGTGTTTCCCAAAAATACAGAAATGTCAGTGCTGCCAAAAAAGAAGAAAACCATACCATTCAAAGTTGTTTTAAAGAAAATACAGGTGTTATTTCTTTGCTCCCTTTTTATTTCCTCAAAAGTGAACTAATGTGCCAATCAAACTACAGTCCATGGTGAGAGAATGGCTGGGGTGGGGTTAGCCTTTAGGCCTCAATGAAAGGGTCTCTCAAGTGCCTACATGCTTCAGGGTTTGCAGGCCTTGCTAACTGAGATTTTAAATCCTAGTGAATCTGAAAACTGCAGGGCTTTGAACAAAGACAGTTGAGATGAAAACACAAAACCATTTCAGTTTAGATTTCTTTGTTAAAATTTTAGAACACATATTTGCTTTTGTCTGTACACATTGCTATATATAAGTATAGGTGACGCACATTAGTGTGATCTCACAAGAATATGCAATTATTCTTCCATTTTGAATGATTTCTTGGAATTTACCCATTCTGTAAGCATAAGAAAGTTATATCTTTTAAAAAGGGTGTCTGCATTAGTCAGAGTTTCCAGAGAAAATGAACAAATATGATGTATATATAGAAAGAAATACAGATTATAAGGATTTAACTTAGGAGATTATAGAAGAAAGTCTCAAATGTTGCACTGGGCAAGCTGGAGATCCAGGAAAGTCAATTATGTATTTTCACTTTGAATCTAAAGCTGGAGACTCTGTAGTCAGTGGTATTCTTATCCAAACACTGGCTAGTTCAAACCCCAAGAAAAACCAATGTTGCAGTTCCATTCAAAGACACAAAGAGATGAATGCTTCAACTCAGAAAACCAGGCAAAAGGAAATCCTCAGTTGAAGATGGGCTGTTCTTCTTCTAGCCAGGTTTAACTGACTGAATGCCCAAGCATTCAGGGCGTATGCTTTGCATGGTCTACTGATTCAAAAGTTCATCTTATTCATCACCTATCAGATGTAGTAGCAAGAAGCTTCATCAAATACCCAGGTAGCCCATGACTCAGTCAAATTAATTCATCAAAGCAGTCATCACATGCCCAGGATCCTGGGCTGTCAGAGCTCCCTTGCCAGCAGGGAGCAAAGGCAATAATGACCCCTGGGTAAGCCCCCCAAATCTGGAGAGGCTGAGGGGGGGACTGGGTATTTTAACCCCATCCACCAGCGGATGGTTGTTGATTGTGGCAGCCATCTACAGCCTGGATTGGCTGGGCCATGTTTCCCCCAGCCCCCACCCCAAGGGGGGCTTGGGATGGCACATGTTCAGTCATCCTGGCCCTGCCCCATGCAGGGAAGTACTGGTGTGTGGGGAATGCCCCTTCCATTTCCCTCTCACTCCAGCTAATCTTCAGGAGGAGGAAAACATGCATAATACAAACCCCATGATAGAATGGGTGAAGTACCAGGTAAAAATCCAGCCCACAAGCCTGAGCTGGACACAGCAGATGGTCAAGCGAGAGAACCAGTACATGAGAGAGACAGGAGAAACAACTAAGGAAACATGATGTCACGAATCACACCTACATGCCCACTGGGTCTAGAAGACCCAACACTTCATTTCAGAGATGCCATCTAGGAGACCAAGGTGCCTCCCCACACTACAGGAGAGGAGAGGAAGGCCAAGGACTGGAGGCATCAGCCACACAGTAAAGCTGCAAAATGAGGCAGAGGAGATGATCTACAATGGCCATTCACATGCCTGTATCCACAGAGAAACTTATTCACCCACACTGGCAGGGGGTGAGACCCTAAACTGATGCCAGAACCATAAGGCAAAGTAGCAAAACAACAGGGCTGGAATTGGAGAAGACAGCCTCCAACGAGAAAGCATGGACAGACCACAAATATAAACTGGACACCCAATGCAAATTTAAAACTGAAAACATACCAGCAAGGTTCACCTGGTTCCAAAAACACAGACCCTCACCCAATGAAAGGACACTGCCACAGGAAAGAAAAAGACTAATGGACTTAACACAGGCTAGCAAACAATAAACAGTAGGTTTGAGAGAATGGAGGGGGCCCCAGAGGGAGGAGGGTGGGGGACATATCCCAAAAATCATTTACCAAGGTTGTGATTTAAAGAATTTAAAAAAAAAAAAGAGTCATCACACTGTTAGGTTGAACTGCTTAAAAAATAAATGTAAAATGGATGGTCATTTTTCTCTGATATAGTCAAGGAATCTAAGTGAAGAGTTTATTGCCTTAGAATACAATTAACACATAGACGATGTACAATTCCTTTATGAATAGCAGTATGTTGGTTTTTTCACATTCTGTTCTAGATATCATGCATTCACTAGTGCAGCATTTTCCTGGTGAAATAAGTAAATCAAGGAAGGAGGGGAGAAAGAGAAAATACTTAACTAGAAAATCAGCCTGGGAGCTTTTATGCTTGAAATGTGCCAAATGACTGTATCAAAGTCTAGGAGATAAGGAAGTCCTACCTTCCAAAAATTTTAGTATGTAAGGCATATCCAGGTAATATTGTGATGTTAAGTAATAAAAATTTACATACTAGAGATGTGAGAAAAAATCATAGCCTACCCTACAGCCAATGATTGCTTTTGTAAGTAAAGTTGTACTTGGGAATGTTAACAGGTAAACCCTCTCGAAGGGGAGCTGGGATCCCTTAGTAGTGATGGAGCTAAAAATTGTATTGTGCCATACTGTCTTGGTGGGTGGGGTCTGAGAGGCCTATGAGAAGAAATAGGAAGCAGGGAAAAGGGAGAGGCCAAGAGGGGCAGAGAGATGTGTAGGGAGACGTGAGAATGGTGAGCCAGTACAGAGGAGTCCGAGTAACCAGACTAGGCAAAACCCCCCAGAACAGTGAACAGGTGGTGGCAAGGAGCCATGGTGGGAGAGTGGCAGGCAGAGGAGTAGCCGGTGGAGTTGGACACTGAACAAAGGCAGGTCGGGGGTGATCAGGGCCTGCTAAGGGCAGGTCCTATGAGTGAGACCAGTCTCTGCTGAAGGCAGGCCTGGAAAAGGAAGTGCATGGTGCTGGAGCAAGGTGGCATAGAAACTTGCTTGAAAGCTGGTACCTGGAGAAAGTCAGGGGTTTGAAAAGTGGATTTTGCAGAAAAGTTTGAAGAACCTTGGAGAAATTGAGGAGTTTGAAAGGCTGGATAGAGAAGAAGCAGAGAGAGAAGAATCCAAAGAAAGACTGGATTTTGTGAAGCACCTACCAAAGGTTTGGAAAGGGCGAAAAGGCACTGTCTGGGACATGTTTTTTTTAGACTTTAGGGATTAAAGTGGTGAGTGGGGTGAGATAACTGACCAAGTGTGGCCTCAATGACTTTTTGTTTTCTTGTTATAACTTGCTAATAAATTGTGTTGTTTAAATTGCTTTGTGAGTCTTGCACTGCCACATGGATGGTAAGACTCTGGGCGGCAGAAGTCACATTTTAAAAGTGCTGCTTTTTTCCTTTGGCTTGTTGGTTGGAGGCTTTTACCCTATCCAATACTGAGATCAGGAACTGGAACCTTTCTAAGAAACTTGGATCAAAGTGAAATAAGCATTCTAAGTGATACTGCTTTCATAAAAATAAATGGGGAAGTTACAGGTGATGGTCTATGAAGAAGCAGGGAGAGCAGACGTGTGCTCTGATATCTAAGAGGCAGAAGACTTCTAAATTCTGACTCCTAGAATAATGTCTAGGTTGGGCCCATGCTTGAAGAAATAATATTAGTGTGCTTCACCCATTTTAGCAAACCGCCTCTTATCTTTCTCATATCTCAAAATGACTATTTTCCAATGATAACCATTCCCATCAGCTGTTTCAGAAAGAAGCAGGTTGAATACTCTGTCGGGAGGTACAGCTGGGGCTTGAAGACTCTCCTCCCTTCCTGGTGACTCAGAGGTTAGAATTAGTAAAGCACAAAATCAAAACGAAGAAAACTTTGCTCTGTTCCATCTGTTCCCTAAATTTTCTTAATCTTACATGATGACAGCCAAAGTGCAGCCCCCAAAGTAAATGTGGGGTGAGGACCTATAAGTGCAGTGCTGAGTGGGCCTGACAGTGGAGAGGGTCATGTGGGGGAACCTACCCTAAAGAATGCCTGGGCCTGACAGCTCTGATGATTTCACACTAGACAAAATCCTGAATCAGAACATTGGAGACTGCCTCCGTCAACATTTGCATTATGTTTAATGTATGGACCAGCTCACTCAACAAGTTTCTGTAAAACTCAAAGACTTCTGTATTGGAACTGTACAGACTTACACAGTTAAGGCTTTGTCTATGACCACTATAAAAGAGAGAAGATGGACCACAGGCTTCACAGTCCAGATTTAATGGACCTTCTGTTGTATGAATGAATTCATTTCACAAATGTAATAAATCGTGGATATAGGAAACAAATGACCTGGGAGTCCTCTTATTTTTATTCCCCTGGGTGAAAAATTATCAGAATGTAAGTAAATTAAAGGAATATTATCTTTCCTGCTTTAATGCCTAAAAAGGGATAATCTAAAATTTATTTTTAAAAAATAACCCTGGAGATTTTCCTTCCCAATATTTGCCTGTAAGTTTCACATGAACATAAACAAGTTTTGAAAATCAAGTAATGCTGTCTATTTCTTGTATCTTGTTTATGCTTCTCTAAACTTTGCAGTCTTTAATCCTGAAACAATAAGATATATTTGAATGGAGAATGACCACTCCAAAAATTAGTCAATATAATTTAAAAGCTGGTGTAAAATTTTGTATTTACCACTTATAAAGAATTACCATGTACCAGGGAACAAACACATAATATGATTTCAGATATGAAGCCCTGAAAGTGACTTAGCTTAGTATTCTATTCTATTGCAATTAGAAATTCAGAAGCCATATAGATAGGGAAGATTCTGATTGAAATCAATAAATTCATAAAAATGAGATACCTGGAGGACTAAGCTAATGTATTCCTACATTCACTGTCGAAATTCTCAAAATTACAGAGCGTTGAATAATCCAAACATAATTATTTATATATAATTCAGGTTGTTTCTGATATTAGTGCATCAGTCGGTCAGTTGATATCCTTACTTTTCCTACATGACTTCAAGGTAGCCCAGAGGATACAGTTGGCACTCCAGCCTCCTAGGCTCTGGGTCCTGTCCACCTTCCCAAGCGGACTACACAGGGCAGATGTGTGGCCCTGAATTCAGTTTACCCTCCAGAAGCCTCAGCCTCTCATCTGTAATAGGATGATACTTATTACTCTCTAGATGTAGAGGAAGGGTTCTATAAATGGCACTGATACTGGTATCCCACAAGTAGCGGGGTACCTCTCCTGTGACAGTCCTGCTGTGGGGATGTCATTACCGCCCCCCCCTCCACCCGGCACCACAAGCACCTGTCTCATCTAGTAGGAGGCCGTGAGCTCTCCCCTGGACTGAGCTGCAAGTATGGAATGCAGTGAGCCCATCTGCAGGTTCCGTGTTCTCCAGAAACACTGTGCTCCTTCTCAAGTTTCACTAAATTACTCCCAAGGAGGTGGCCATCCTGCCACCATGAAATCCACAGGTCAAATGCAAATGTCTTCAGAGACAGGCAGGGAACACAGGGAAGACAGCAGACAAGGGTGTGAACAAAGGCCAGTTGGGGAGTCAAAGCCCAAGGACTTCCAAATTCTTTTTTTTTTTTCTTATAGGTTTGAAACTGGAATATTTTCCTCTTGCCATTTTGAAATACTAGTAAGAAAGAATGTTCAAACAAGTATTGACATTTGAAGTGATAAAACTTTCTGGATATTTAAAGCATCCGAGTGAGACAAACAGCAACATATTGAGTGGCCAGAAACAATTTAAGTCAACATTTAAGTCTTGGAAACACAGACTTATGTTACATACGTCAGAGGAGGCAGCTGCCCTCAAGTTGATACAAACCTTCAGGGGCTTCACTTGCCTTTGTTCATGAAGGCCAAGGCTGCAACTGAGAAAAGAAGTGTACATTTGGGCCAGGCATGGTGGTGTATACTGTAAGCAGCAGCCTAGGAAGCTGCAGTGGGGACCAGGGATCGCAGTTCAAGTCCCACTCAGGGCAACATAGCGAGATCTAGTTCCAAAAAAAAAGCTGAGTGTTGTGGCGCACACCTGTAATCCCAGGTACCTGGGAAGCTGAGGCTGGGGATTGCTTGAGTCCGTGGTACCCCAGGCAATGTGAGCCTGCAGTTCCACAGGCAAAAACAGCGAGACCTGGTCTCAAAAAAAAAAAAAAAAAAAAAAAGAATTGTCCATTTGGGTAGATAGGAGACCAAACAAAAAGCATGTTATGGATTTTGTCTGTGCAACCTTTCTTTGCTTGCTCTCTTCATGCTTTTCCTCACAATCACAGCCCTAGGTTTTTGTTTCTGTGACTAATCCAAAATGCCTCCTTTAAGGACCACCAACAAGCTCTATGTGAGGAGACATCATTATAGTTGCAGTCCTCAGTTCTCGTGCTCATTTCCAGACCCAGCAGTGTGAAACCAAAGTGATCATTCCCTGTGACTTCAAGTACCTCCACTGGGCTTTTAGGCATTGTTTTCTTTTGCTTCCTTTACTTCGTGACCTATTCTTTCTGGTTTCTTTGCTAGCGTCTTCTCACTTGTGTAAGTACTAATATCTGAGGTTCCCTGAGGCTCCATAATTAGATTTCTCCTTGGCTTTGCCTCCTCTCTTCCCTAAATGAAACTTACTCAGTCCAATTAATTTAAATACCATCCATTTACACATAGCTCTTTCCTCCCCTCTCCATCTTGCACTCCAGCTTTGTGGATCTGACAAGTCTACTTGCTATGTCCACTTGGGTATCCAACAGGCAACTCAAACATACAAGATAGAATGTCAGCTCTTCCTTCTACAATTTCCCTTTTCTCACTAACTCTGTTCTTCCATTTAGTAGTTCAACAGATTAAGCCAGCTCCGATTTCTCTTTCTCATATTTACATCTAATTCATTAGTCAAACCTACAAACTATACATTAAAAAGGTTCCAGGATTCAATTACTTCTCATAAGCTGTACAGACCTTTTGTACTGTGGCTGGTTATAAACAGTCACAAATTTCTCTGAGGGTTCTTCCACTGACAGACATGGTTTAAATCGCCTATCCCAGGGTCTGGTGCGCTCTTTAACTGCTTTAACCAATAGAAAATGTCTGCAATGATGCCATGTCACTTTTGGAAGCCAGGCCTTACCACACTCATCCCTTTGGTCTCTTAGGGTACTTGCTCTTGAAGGTGTAAACTCCTTTGTAAGCACCTTGAACACCACAGTGAAGAAACCCTGGGGTGAGTCCCTGAGACTATAAGGAGGGAGAGGAACCAAAGAGCTTATGGATGTCCCTGCCAAGGTACTAGCATACCTGTGGGCCTCTCTTGGATCCTGCAGACACGCTACCAGCCAAATATCACCAAGGACTCTCCCTTGCTCTCCAGGAAGCAAATTTGTGCAGGTCAGAGCCCTGCTCTGCGTTGGTCCCCAAAAGGTGATATAAAATGTTTGCATGATAAACCATTAAGTTTGAGGGGGTAAATTTGTTTCAAAGTAATTGCTCTCCAGGACAATGATCCACTCCCAAGTTACCATCAACTCTCTGTTAGGTGACTAAAACTTTCTAACTGACTGAGCTGCCTGATTCCAAGACTGATCTTCCCATCTTCTTCTTCTTCATAAGGTAGCCAGGAATACTTTTAAAAATAAATTACTTCTCTTGAAGCTCTCCCATAGAGCCATATCTTATGGATGTCAACAGCCTACAATATATGAATCCCCTCTGCTGTTCAGTCTTTGGAGACCTCTTTTGTACCCACTCTAGTCATTCTGGCTGCACTGACAAATGTGACATGCCAAGTCATTTACTCTATATCTGTACTTTCTACTCCTCTGTTCCAAATTTCCTCCACTGCCACTCTCCTGGCTCACTCCTTCACTCCCACCCCTTCTCTGCCTGAGGGAGCTCATCTAAGGGCACCTGGAGGACCACCACACATCAAACAGCATCCCAACATCCCTACTAATACACTTCTCAGCGCTGCTTCCTCTTAAGTCATGCCACACTCTCACTTGCATCACTTATCCATTCTTTGCCTTTCTCTCACCCTATTTTGCATAGTTGGATTATTCATATTATTCTCAAAATCTACATGTTTTTAAAAGAGCTGTTCTTAAAGATTATAAAAAGACTATCAGTTTATAACATCGGCATATCATATGCTTGGGAATCTACTTTGTCACTTAATAAGTTATCACGAAGATTGCATGCTACTGAATTTTGATAGAGATTAGCCCTTTTACCCATGATATTATTTTGTAAAGAGGCAACAAATTACTTATCCACACTTGATTTTATTGGCATTTAGATGTTTTTCAGATATGCTACTGTGAAATGTACAACTATGAATATTACTGTATATTTCTTCCGTGTGTGTGAGAGAACTTCCCTTGATAAAATACCTAGCAGGACAATGCTCAGGTGACAGGTTAACAAATGCTCAGTTTTTCCAGTGCTCTTTGTACCAGGTCATGTTCCCACTGACAAATATCTAAGCTTTCCAGTCACTACACTGAACATTTGGATGAACTTTTCACTCACACATGACACCTGGAGATAGCCTTTTCAACACCAACACCCCTACAGTCTTTTTTCCCCATCAACCACATCTTAGGTTTCCCTTTATAAATTCACTCCTACTTTCAGCAGTTCAGGTAAGAGTGCCATAACACATATCTCAAGGGATCAAAGAGAAGAGATTCATTACACCCCATCCTTGGGATACACAGGACTTGGCTCTAGGATAGCAAGGAAAACCATCTATAGCTGTTATGTTAGAGAGTCTGCAGAAGAGTTTTATTTTTCTTTATGGAATTTACCAAAGAGATGTTCTTATCATCTAGGTTTGGTGAAGCAAGATAACCTGATTTATAACCTGGACATGGAAAACCACCCTGGGGACGCAGTCAAGAAAAATCCATAGAGACACTAAGTTTTGGTCACATCTTTAGATCCTAAGAAGGCCTGTGTAAGCTGGAACCAATCCCTGGAATTTCATTCCATCATAATCTAACAATAACTGCCATTTTATTTCTTCTTTAACCAGACTTTCTATTACTTGTCTCATCAAAGCCATATGAAATGCTGAGGTTTATCTTCAATAGTTCTTTTACATTAACTAATTACCCAATTGTTCTCAACCAGACATCTGGCTTCTGAAAACTCCCCTAGAATTTATTGTTTCCAGCCTGCCAATTGGCAAATTTCCACTCACACTTCAAAGCTCAGCTTCATGCCCATCTCTTTTGTGAAGAAGTCCCTGATCATACCTGGACATGTTTTCCTTGGTGGTGTGTTTTCTTTCTGCGACCTTTTCAGAGTTAGATGTCCCAACGGACACCTTCTGGTCATGTGCAGTATGCTTTGTCCCCTGTCCTATTTATGTTTTCTAAATGCAGGGATGGCAAATTGCATTTTGTAATTTCTTCCAGAATACTAACTCCTTGTTAAGTGAGCATACTATGTAAAAGATGTCAATTCTTTCTCTATATAGCAACCAAATTCTGTGTTGACAGAAAACCTCTAACCCCATCACTGGTGAAACTAAAGCAGAGAACTTGTCTGAGATCTTGGCTAACGTGGCTGTCTCTCCTGAGTGTCTTACACTAGCAGCTCTGGTGGTCTGCACACCACATAAAACATGTGTCTTATCCACATAAAATCTGCAAACTTACGAAACAGTATTTTTCAAGCCTGAAAGACCTTCATGCTTTTAGAGGATAAAGTTAACAATTGATTCCACAACATGTTTTAAAAGTGTGTGACAGAAAAACTGAGCATGACTGACAAAGTGTTTAGAAGTTATATGCATGTACTTAGAAAGGAAAACAACCCCTAAAAGAAGGGTAGTGATGAGAGGTTTGTGTGAAATGGAACACCAAAATATGAGTAAAATGAATGCATCTTGTTTGCCCTGGAGTGGAAAATAAGAAAAAAAAAATACCACAAGTTGAAACATTAGCAAGGAACAGAGCAGCAGAGTTTTGGATGTGGCTGGGGATTGGAATCACTGATGATAATATTCCAAAAACAGCTTTCCATATGTTAGCTAGAGTAATTTCTCAAGCTTCTACTCACATGGTTCTGGTAACTTAACCTATCATATCAGTGACATGTTGTCTAAATTCTGGTTGCCAATGACAGCATCGGAATCATATATTTAATCTGTATGTGCATTAATTTGTGGCGTGATGTTATCTATCATTATCAAAGAATATGTAATTCTCACTTTCACATGACTCTGTTCACTATAAAAATAAGAAACGTTACAGTATTGCTGTCATGCTAACAACACAGACATTTCATTAGCAGATATGGAACAGTATTTTCTATTTAGAATTGGTTCCCTTGATTAGGTGGTAGAGAAAGTGTTGAGCATGAGGGAGATGATTTGATTCTTGATACTCTGTTATACAGAACATTAAAAAGCCATTCTTCCTCAGAGGACTTTATTTTGGTTTCTTTCAAGACAAATCTTTTCCAGAAATAGGTCATATTCCTGATTATAACCAATGACACAGAGTTCAGCTACAGCTCTTTGGGCCAGTAAGTCCCAGATAGCTACACAATCTTCTCACCTAGGTAGCACTGAAACATAGAGATTCTTTGGGTGTCATCCAAGTTTATTGATTCAGAATCTTTTTGGGTGAGGCCAGAAGACCATGTCTTTTGAACATCAACCTATGTGGATCTTGTTTTGGTATTTTCCAGCCCTGCTATCACTACACGCTGCCTGGTTTCATCCATATCATTTTCTTTGGAATTTCCAATGTCCTAAAAAATGACTGATATGCAAAGCAATAATTACCCCAAGGCACAAAGCTTAAAAACACTTGTCTAGCACATGCTGGTGATGCATTTACAATCACAGAAACAATGCAGGGTCCAATTATATTGATTTAAATTAAAGTTTTTCTGTATTGTTTTAAAAATAAACCATGCAATCATGTAAAATTTCTATAACTGTCACATATGCTGCAATCACATCTCACATTCCCATTTACCCTGACTGGAGATGGATGGAAAGAGTGGACCTGGACAAGATAGGGCTCTAGAGAAAGTGACAGATCATTTAACATCAAGCCCCTAAAAAATAGTAAGTCATCTTGATAACATCTCGCCAGTTTCTGTGAACTCTGTCTAGCCAAAGCAGATACCCTGATTAAAGAGCCCAAATGCAGAAGGAAAAATATAGCATAGGAAAGCTAGCCAGAAAACCAAGACAGGGTTCATTTGCTCATGTAAGAGTACTTGTGAGTGCTAGGTGGGCTGTAATCAGTTAAGATGTAAAATATTACAGACCAAGAGACATGAACAACATAAGACACCTACTTCTGGAACACTTATTTCTGGGAAAATTGAAGATCAGACTATCAGCAGACTTGAATTCCACTGAGAAGTTTCTTCCCAATTTGCATCTTCCCACTGGCCTCCTGTATTGAACCTGCTTGCACATGACAAAGAAGGGGAGAAACAAGATCTCTGGTGCCTTCTTTTTAGGGCATTACTTATACCATGAGGAAACCATCCTCACAACCTCAGCTAAATCTAACTACTTCTCAAAAGATTTCACTTCTCAAAACTTGCACCATATTGGAGGCTACAGTTTCAACATGAAAATTCAAGGCACAACAAAAGGTTCAGAAAAGAAGCCAGGATCAGAGAAGAAAGGTGTACTTGTGAGCACCATTCATGACAAGCTTACATGGCATGCATGAGTTACCCAGCTTAGGACAATATATTTATTCCTGGACCCAATTTACAAGATGTGAGAAGCATAATACATGGTGATTTGATAAGCATGAAAGATCAAAACACATATTGAAGAAAAGCTTTTTCTTAGAAATTATGCAGCAGCTGAACATACCTAAGGAGTAGAAAGAAAAAACAAACAAACAAACAAACAAACAACTGATTAAGCTCTATGAGTCATATAAGAAAAACATTTTTTAAAACAATTTAACAGTAATCTATCAAAGGCCATAATGAAATGTAAAAACAGTGTGATGCTGACGAAGTTAGGGTAAAAGTGCCTTTCTGATTGAATTCATAGAGAACTGCTTCTAAAATATGGATGGAAAGTTTTTCAAGAACTTGTTAACAGCTATTGCTTCACAGGAAAAGGTGAGACAGAAGCAAATAGAGACAAAGCAAGTGTTTCTGCAAAATGACAGGCCCGTCTGAAACTTAAGTTTTACAGAATGTCCATCTTTAAACTATCTTAAGAATAATTCATTTTAAAACAAAAGATGAATGTATCACACTTGCTTTTACACATTCCTCTTCTGAAATGAAGAAGAGGTAGCAACTATCTTCTGAAATCAGTGATCAAAACTACTTCCATCAGCCAACAGCAAACCTTACAAAACGCTTGGTTTTAAATAGTTGTGGGTCCAAGACAGTCTAGACCATTGGTGAAAACAAACACAAAAAATACATGAAACTCAACAGGAACAAAAGCACGTGTCAGTCAGCCTATTGTTCCAGGAACATCGCTGGAATGGGAGGAGGAAAGTCAGCACCCCAATCAACCAAGCCCTGTCCAGACACTTAACACAAAGTGTGCCGTAATCCAGGTGTGAACAGGCTAAATCAGCCTTGTCAAAAATCAGAGGGAACAACTATTCAGGCTAAATTGAAATGTCAAAATATTGTGCGAAAATCCACACGTGATGCAATTGTACAGTTAATTGCACTTCTAACAACCCTAGGAATCAACAACCCTGAAACAGAACGGTATTTTAGAAGGAAAGGGTTTGAAAGGGAATTGCTAACGTTAACAAAGCTATTTCACTAGGATCATTTTCCTTTTTTCCCTACCCCCATAACTCCCTCACTGGAAAGTATTATTCTGTCTTTATTTTACATGTAAAGTCAAAGATTTGCTAGAAGTCTCATGGGTAGGCAGGAGTACAAAAAGGAATCAGACATTCCAAACACCTGTCATCTTTCTAGACCACATTTTGGAGAATCAGAAATCCAACCAAACAAAACAGAACAACTTATTTTTCAAACGACTAGCTTTGAAATGTTCCTTCACATTTAAGTGGGGTTTATTAGAATAACTAGGCTAAGTGGACTGGCTAGTACATAAAGGAAGTTAAGACTCTAAAAAATGTCATTTCATCTCAATAACATAAAATTGCACATACATAATTTACACACAGGGACCATTTATATAGTAAATTATACCAAAGAACCACTTTATATTTTAAGATGATATCTGCCTTTAGTATTTTTAAAATCTTTTCCCATTTACTTCTAATGTCTCATACATGCAGACAACGAAAAACTTATTACTTAAACAGAAGTATAAAATATAAGCATATAAATGATCAACACACTACATCCCCCCAAGTACTACAGTGCATTATGCTACATTTATCATGGATTGCTAAAATGAGTCAATAAAACTTTCAGTTAATTTGTATTGAAGGTTCCCATAACCCCCAAATAAATAAATAAACCTCCAAATTGTCAAAGTATCAATGAACCCTGCAGGTTTTACTGATGTCATGTTGAGTATATAAGCTACATTTCATTCACATAAAGCATGGCATCTAATTTCTTTAAAAATTATGTAAGAACATTTGGAAGATGCTGACAATGAGTACTTCATTTGGAAGATGCTGACAATGAGTATATCATATAGTACAAGGAGTTAGACACTGGTTTTTCAACAAACATCATTACCCAATTATTTCACAAAAGGAAATGACTAATCTTTATTATATATAGAAGAACAGATATGCAAAGTCACATTCCAAGCTATATGGAACTAAAAGGAGAGTCTAGGTAAAAGATGCCCATTTTGTTTCAAAATTTCCTACATCGAATCATATAAGTAGAGTGCCTATAGTCCTTTCAAAGGTCTGTCATCTCTCTACAACTACAAACTGTTACATAATGAAAAAATGTATCTGCCACTTGTCATACCAATTTACTTATTAGTCCTTCAACCTCTAAGTGGAAAATATTTCAGTGCTTTTAGTCTGTTTTATAGGAAAATATTATTTTATCTTCAGTTATATTAAGATAGAATTGACAAACAAAATTGTCACACACTTTAAGTATATATGTACATGCTCTGAAAGGACTCCACAATCAAATTAGTTAACAGAGAGAACAGATTAGACAACAGATTTTTAACTCATGGCTTACGAATCCAAAATAAATATGGAAATGTTTAGGTATGAAGGTCAAAAAACTGAATATGGCAAAAACGCCTGATTTTTAATGAAAATTCCAGTATTTTGTAGTAGAAATTCTTCAAATTCAATCCAAATATCTGTTTTGTTTTCCCCCTTCTTAATGTGAAATATTTTCTAATATGTAACAGATTTCAAATAGAATGAATTCCAAAATGACTCTTCTGAAGTATTAATGTCCACAAATTCTAACTTTGAAGAATATGTTATTTCAAAGGATGCTAAATAATTCCAATTTACCAATAACTTAATTATCAGATACAATTCATTTCTCTTTTAATTTTGAGTGAAATATAATTCCTATTTTAAAATACAAAAGTAACAACAGGTCTTACAATTCTATATAGCTAAACTGTTTCACATGACAATATGAATATTCAGAATTGGAAGAGGTTAGCCAAAATTACTGTTTTTTTTATGATTTTTTTTATGTTACCAAAAAACACAGACCTTAAAAGTAAAAATGAACAGGCAGTATTATATCAAGCCAGAAATTATCTGCACAAAAAGGGAAACAACAAAATAAAAAGACAACCTATAGAAGGCGAGAAAACAAGAAAGACAGAGTATACAAAAACAGCATACAGAAAACAGCATAGATACTAGATAGGAAACTTCAAATAGTGCTGCTATTTGATTCAGCTATTCCACTTCTAAATATGTAGTGAAAGAAATACAATCACTATCTTGTATAGATATTTGTACTTCCATGTTCATCGCAGTATTGTTTACAGAGTCAAAATATACAAACAAGTGTCCATCACCAGATGAATGGGTAAAGAACGCAGTGTGTATACACCTACACACATATAGTGAAGTTATTATATATTTGTGTATATGTATTTTATGTTTGAAATATTTGAAATATGAAATATAAATGTTTGAAATAACATTTAGCTGTTAAAAAAAAAAGGAGATTCTGTCAGGATGGAAGTGACCCTGGCATCATTTTTGCCTAGGAGAGTAGTATGGCCATGTTGGAGGGAGGGGTCTAGGGGGAAGGAAAGAAATCCTTCCATTTGTGACACATGGGTAATCCTGGAGGCCAGTTTACTAGGCTAAATAAACTAGACATAGACAAATATCACATGACCTCTCTTTTATATGGAATATAAAAGAAAGGTCAAACTCAGAGTACCAGAGTAAAATGGTTGTTAAGAGGTGTTGAAATTTGGGGGGAAAGGGAGATTTTGGTTAAAGAGCACACACTTCTAGCTATGATTTCTGGAGATGTAATGAAAAGCATGGTTACTGTAATTAATAACAACATACTATATTGTAATTTATGAGAGTAGATCTTAAACTAGCTTGATTTGGGAACCATTTCTCAATGTACACATACATAAAGATATCACTTTACATAACTTTAAATATATATTTTTATTTCTTAACGATACCTCAATAAATCTAGGAGGGGAGGGTAAACAAATGATAGGGTTATTTGAAGCCAGAAGCCCATATCTTTTCATCATAGTAATGCATGTTTATTAACTATGGTAGCAGTGATAATATGAAGCAATTTACAAAAGAATACAGATACAATTAAAGCATATATTGTAAAAGCAGAAGGAAACTTGAAAAGGGAACAGAAATATGGATTATATATATAATCTCTAAGACCTACATCAATATGAACTCTAGGTGAGTTTTTTAATGAAATCTATTTTTTGTCCTTCAAAACACTTTTTCTTCATAGTATAGAAAGAGAAAAATTGATAGATAAAGATACAGTTCTAATTAATGCCATTTAAACTGAATTTTCCATTTTAATGTGCTCTGATTCTTATAAAGGTATTGGTGATAAGTTTGGTAAATGCATTCAAAGAATAAGACTCAGTTGATATACAGTAAAACTCTCCTGTATATAGAAACAAGATGGCATTGATTTTTAAAAATCAATTTTCTAGGTGGGAAAACAATTGAGACAATGATCAGAATCATATTTTATAAACAAAAATCTTGCTATCACACATAGAAAAAAGTGATTGAGAAACTCAAAGTAATCAAACCTTAAAAGGTTATCTAGCACATACATCTAAATTTAGGGAAAAAAAAACAAGAAGCAATTCATTTTACAGATAAGTATGTTATGAATGAGTATGGGCTCCAATATGATTATGCTGAAGTTTTTACCCCCAAGGTGATGGTTTTGGGGGGTTGAGCACTGGGGACGTATTCAGATTTAGACGAGGTTATGAGGCTGTTGTGACTCTGTGATGCAATTCGTGTTCTTATTAAGAAAAGATGAGACCACAGCTCTCTTTTTCTGCCCTGTGAGGACAGAGAGAGAAAGTGGCCATGTGCAAGTCAGGAGAAGAATTCTCAATAACAATCATTTTGATATTGGACTTCCCAGTCTTCAGAACTCTGAAAAAGAAATTTCAGCATTTAAACAACCTGGTTGCCAGGGACAAAAAAAAAAAACTATCCCATAGCCCTCAAGCAGGAAAAGTCATCAAAACAGCATCCAACAGACTAGCCAAGGTAAAACAGTTAATTTAATGACACATGTAGGGGGACTTTACATGGTTGTCAAACCTAAAAAATAACTGAGCAGACCAAGAACATTTTAAGAGCTGGATTCTAAGAGCTGGGATAAGAGGGATGAGATGGGAATACTTCACATGACAGACAAGGTGAATTAATACATTCTTATCCTGAAAGTAAAGATGAGATTCCTGATAGAAAGGACATGTTTACTGATAAACCTACAACTAAGACAAACCCCATCTGAAACCACATCCTTCTTAGATTTCTCTTGTTCTCTTAGATGGGTAAAGGACTGAGGTAAGGATAGATGCTTCCCCTAGTTTTCAGGGTTCCCTTAGCTCTTAGCCCAAAATAATCTGTATTTGTTAAGGGATGGTAAAGCACCTCAGAGGGCCTCAATTGGCTTCTAGTTCTCATACCAAGCTGACAAAGGATGACTCAGAATCTGTTGAAAAGTGTATCTGACCTTTCTGGTGCAACGGATCCAACAGAGCGTATGGTATTCTTTATGACAGCTGGAGTTGAGTAATCCAGGCTCAACACAGAGTTGTCCAAGCTGACTTATTTTAACAGTGGGCAATTCTGTTCAAATACATTTTAAGAGACACCTCCGAAAAGAAAGGTTTGTCAGAATATGGGAACACTGAAGAAGAGAAATTGGAGTGTGGGGGCCAACTTAACTTTCCCATAAAAAGGGATATCACTCTATGAAAGCTGAATTTGCAACAAATACATGAATACTAGATATTTACAAAGACCTCCTTAAAAGGTACACAGAGATTATTACACTAAAGCTTCCCTAAATAGCAATATACACCTGGATATGCTAACATTTTGGTTTCTCCTTGGATGCTGGTACATTTGCTATGAAATCTCTGTCATGCATTCCCTTCAGTGGAGTTCAGAAGTGAAAAAGAAATACATGCTGCATTTAATTCTGCCATGTGTGGCTACCTTTCTTGTGATGGCTTTGCAATCTCATCAAAAGTTCATGAAAAAAATTATGTCAAGTTTTCACATTATGCCTCTTCCTTTGAACCGAACCTAATCTGCAACTATAGAGTACCTTCAAAAAACCTAATCTGCAACTAAAGAGTACCATCCATCTGAGGAGAGCTGGAAAAGCCAAAATCCAGGCAACTCTAGGCTATATGAAACAGCAGCCATCAAACCCAAACACAGCCATTACTCAGAAATGCTAATTCTCTTACTTAAATCCATCTTGTCATGTTCTTCATTCAGAAAATAAAGTTACCTCTCTGCCAAGTTGGAGTGAAATTGCAACTTGAACTTTACTGTCATCTTTTCTCTTTATGTTTGATATGTATATAGGAATAGGTAACAGGTGTAGCAATCTATCTATAGGTATAGGTATATAGCTCTACCTATAGGTAGTTTATACCTACATAGCAATTCCTCTGGGTCATGCCTTCATGAAATACTAATGAAACCATGAGTTCTTTAATATTCAACTCTACAAAAAATCTTGCCCATTCTATATTTGTATAGCCTGAGTTTTAAAATACTAATTATTTGACATCTTTCTCTGCTATACTTAGTCATACTATGTGCCCACAGTGCAAGATTATCAAGATTTTATCAATGCTAAATTTGCTATACACAAACAAAATCCAAAAAATCAGATGTTGTACATTTATCAATATTCTTTTGAAAGCATGTATAAAGGTAATTTGTTCATCTTCCCAAACTGGTAGTCTGAAAGGAAACCTACGAAATTATGTTTGGCAATCTTGCTTTATTCCTGAAAAGGGATTAAATAATCTTGATAAGAAAACTCTGATTCTTAAACCTCAATATGGTTTTTAATCTCTCAATTATGCCATCTGAAAATTTAATTAGTAATTCTTCTATGGTTTCAACCAATTTAAGGAAAAGATGTTGAAAGGGGCCCAAAGCACCAGAGAACATATTGGAGTGTTACTACAAGAAGGTCTGGCTTACAATACTCAGCAAATAGACAAGCAGACACTTACTGAATTCCCTCAAAGTAACTTGCTATAAAATTCCATCTCAGCTATTGAATAACAGCTTTTAATGAACATGACCTAAGTGTGATTGTCTCAGTAATTATTACAGGAAATTTTAATGTCATTGAAGGTATTATTCAAGCATGATTAGTGGTTGTAATAAAGAAAGGGAGAAAAATAAAACAAATGAATGAGAATCATTGTGGGAATGAAGGGCTATAGTTACAAGTGTAAATGTTAGTAAATTATTATTGATTGTCTTGAAACATAACAAGAAGTTTTCAGTCCTTGAAAGAAATAGATTCACCAGATGCTATGGGTATGGCCTTAAAATCTGTTTAATGAATGTGAAGAAAAATAGATGATGATTTGATGATCTTGCAAATACCTTGTAAAAACAATTGACTATGATGCTGACCTTAAAAATAAGTAGAACAGATGATTAAAAAAAATAAAAGTGACAGAACAAGCAGCTCTACAACAAAACAAAGAAGCTGCCAAGATTCAGGACTGCATGAATCATTATTCAGAATGATTATGTGTTTGAATGAGTATAAGCTAGAAATCGAAGCATCTTCTCCTCCTGATTTTGGGTATCATCTTTCAATATAACAAAAGCATCAGGAAACAATGAAAATTATCCTAATAAAAGCAAATGATACAGAGGAACATTTAATTTCCTAATATTTAAATTCCCAGTCATGAGTCCCACCAAAACAAAAGGCATGGTAAAATTGATTGTTAAGAGATATAAGCTATATGCTGGTCACCACTACTACCTTTAACGTTCTCAGATCAAGGTCTATAGAATTTGCAAGAAAAATGATTTGTGATATACCTCACATTATATTTGTATTTTGAACAACAGGGAAGAAATTTCCTTATCATTTGTTTATCTGTTATCTCCTACATTCGCTGTGGTGCCTGACTGTTGCAGAATTTGAACTAAGGCAGAAAAGCTAGGCTATATTTTTGGGCATGTCACCTCGACATATTTGCTTTAGACAAACCAGATAAAGTCTCTGTATTATCTATGAAATGTGAGAAAACTCTATAAGTTCAGAGTTATCTGGTTTGTTCTCTGAACTGCGAGATCCTAGGGGGCAGATAATATTTAGTCAGGATCATCTAGCTGGTCATTGAGAAGGAACATTCAAAAACTCAGCTCTCCTCTTTTAAGTTTTTCAGTTACCATCAACATGAAGTGATTTACAATGAAAACCAATAGAAAATGAACCTCCCACGCATGGAAAATGATGAAAATAAAAACTAGTCACAGTAATTGCTTAGCTATTCCTCTACAAAATTTACATTATTTGTAATTTAATTTGTCTGATCTTAGAAAGTTACACAGTGAGACCTAGTCCCAAAAAATAATTGGGCATTGTAGCATGCACCTGTAATCCCAGCTACCTGGGAAGCTGAGGCTGGGGATTGCTTGAGTCCATGGTACCCCGGGCAACATGAGTGTGCAGTTCCATATGCAAAAATAGTGAGAATTAGTCTCAAAAACAAAAACAAAAAAAAAAAAGAAAGGAAAGAAACTTGCACATGGCTTATTCCCACAATAAACCATTGCTCATGATCTAGAAACATGGTTTTATGTGCAGAAAAAGATCATTTTCAAATGCCAATATTTCCTAAAAAGATTTCTAACCAATAAAAAAAATCTCATTTAATTTTGCAGGCCAAGTTAATAATAATCAACATGCACTCAGAAAATACATTTTTATTTGCAAATTTATCCTAAGTACATGGATTGTAAATGGTGAGAAGAAAAATACCATTTTGACCATATGTGTTACAATTTCCATTTGATGTCAGCCATATTCACAAATGTTAGCACCAACACTATCCAAAATAATTCATATACCTTAATCTACTGACAGTAGGATTTTACAGGTTGTATTAATGTTATGCATAGTGACTATCAGAAAATAGAAAGCACCAAGTTTCCAGGGAAGTCACCTAAGACACTATATAATGAGTCTGAGGAAAAACTAGTCGACATTAGTCCCCAATGGACAACATCTCAGTCACATGAGACACAAACTGAATTTCAAGTCAGTATTAACTTCAGAGCATCAGAGGGTCTTGCCAGAGCAGTGTATTATTGTTTAGCTCTACTGCTACTGTGAAACCACAGCCCTTGTAATGACAAGAAGCCATAGAGAATTGTGAGTTGGGATCTGAGCTGTTAGAGGTTCACTTTTATTTATAGTTCCATCAGCAAGTTCCCCCCCTCACCTTAGAAAAGTAAATCCATGAGATGTTCTACATATCCTGCCCTGAGCTCTTGGTGGAAATACTCATCCATCCAACTGCAATGTGAGGGTTTATAGGGTACAGTAGACATGATATTAATAAAACAAGATAATTGGGTCTGCCAAATCAGAGACTCCACTGTCAGTCACACCCTGTTGGTGAGGCTAACGTCTTTCCTGCACTCCTACACTGACTCTAGTTCCACATCAATAGCGATTTCTTTTGTATTTATTATATCCTAGCCTTCCATAAATATGAGGTCTTATTCTTCAAAGGAAGCATTGGCAGTTGGTAGAAAACTCTTACATTTAATAAAGATTAACAGTGACATTTGATAAAGATTAACTTTTAGTTTGAATTATTTCCTGCATCCAGAAGAGACTAACATGTATTTATTGCATATTGATTAAATGCCAGGTACTAGGCTAAGAGAACAACAACTGGGTGAGGGAGTTCTTATTACCTGCATTTAATAGATGATGACTCTGAATCGTAAGTCAAATTAAATAACTGGCCAGCATTTGGACAGCATGTTAAAGAGTCAACATCTTAATGCAAGTCCATCTGACATTAACAGTCTAATTACAATACAGCTTCCATTTAGAAAGGAGAAACACTGCATTAAGGGCTGGTAAACAGCACTGAAGATACTTAAAGAATCAGAACATCAGCCTAGTTCTGTCCTTACTCTTGCATCTTTGCATCTTAAAAAAAAAAAATAGGCAACAATGAGGACAAAAATAAACAAGGCTTTTAAAAAAGGGGCAATAAGGCCAGACATGGCGGTGCATGCCTGTAAGCACCAGCCTAGGAAGTCATGGCTGGGGCCAGGGATCATGGTTCGAGTCCTGCAGGGACAAGTAGAGAGACCTAGCCCCCCCAAAATAGCAGGGCATGGTGGAGCGTGCCTGTAATCCCAGCTACCTGGGAAGTTGAGGCTGGGGATTGCGTGAGTCTGTGGTACCCTGGGCAATGTGAGCCTGCAATTCCACCGGCAAAAATAGTGAGACCTAGTCTCAAAAAAAAAAAAAATTAAAAAGGGGCAATAATGAAGGAAGCTGCATGCTCAAGGTATCATATTAGGTACTTGCACGAAGCCATTCAATAAATCCTCTTAATATTATTTTATTTTCACAGATGAAGAAATTCCTCTCTGAACAGCAGCCTTTCTTTCCCAGTGTTTTGGCTGAGGGATGATGCATTTTCAAACACCTTTGTTATGATTTGTTTAGATCCATTCATTCTTTCAGCTCGTCCCAATTCACACAGGGGTCCTGGGCTAGTTCTCACATCGAACGGAAAGCAGCACAGCAGCTTTACAAACTTCTTTATTTCATCTTGAGTGACTCACCACCCAAACCAGGCATTTCCTGCATCTCGCACCTGCATGGCAATCAAACCCCGAATTTGTTACTTCTTTGCTATTTTTCATTTTCCCTGCCAAAATTTCTGTTCTATTGAATCTTTTAGAAAAGCTAAGATACAAGCTATTCAAACCTGATGCTAAGTCTATTATATCTCATTCAGTGTTGCAATGTTTGGAATTTCATATTGAAGTTGTCAGTAAGCAGTAATAGAGAACCACATGAACCACATACCTGCAGATGCTTTGCTAGTGAGAATGACAAACAGGAGTCACGGAAAATCCTGTGTGACACCTTACTTGCCAAGTGACATTTTTAGGTGATGTCATGTTCTCAGGAAGGATATCCCCTCTGCCCAGTACATGTCATCATTCCTTAGTATTCAGATTAGATAATTTCTCCTAGGAAACTTTCTTCTCCTTTTCCTGATTATTTCCAAATTGCCTGATGCATCTTTACAGAACCTGTGAGCATTGCACTGGTACCTTTCTGGGAGGGACTATATTATTCCAGTCTAGAACACAAACTCCTGGAGGGCAGGGATTTGGCAGTTTTTACCCCAACACTGTATCCTGGGTGTCTCATAACATTTATTTGTGCATCGTAGATAATCTATTTTATGTACTGGATTAATTAATATTTCCAATTTAACCACCAAGAGGACCAATCTGTACCCACAGAACAAAATAATGTAGACAGGATCTGAAGCTTAGTTAATCGAAACAATATTCCACCCCAGTCACTTCCGCTATGACCTGCTGTGGCTCCTAATCCATTACTAATATATGTCATGTTTCTCAATACCAAGAACAGAGTTGTATTTTAGAGAACCCACAGCCTGTATTTAGGGTTATCACATGCACACAGTGGAAGAGAAGCACAGGAACATAGTTTATGGGTTCTCCTCTCAAAAAGCACTAAACTAGTAGATTGAGTAACATGCCCAGAGCAGTGTGATGCAGTGAAACTAAGACAGCATTAGCTGACTGGAAGCAAAGGGGAACAAAGAGCTCACTACAGCCCAGCTCAGTCAAACAAGGTCTCAGGGCCAGCTAGTAGAGCAGAACCCATGGCTGAGCACCAACACACAGGATGTGGATTAAAACAGGGGAGCAGGTGGCTTCAGACTGGAGAACAGGATGAGCATTAGCTATATGAAGGAAGGACAGGAAAAACCTAACTAACTCCTTCACAGGGTGAAAACAGTGGGATGTTTCCACACTCTGGGAGAGAGAGATGAAGGGATGTCTTCAAACCCACACTGAGATTTCAGCTGATGTAGTAGACCAATAAGAGCCAATTTGATTTCTTTTTAAGTTAGTCTTTTAATTTTTTATCTGTAATCTTATTATTTTTCAACTGATTGCATATACATATACATACTTTACATAATTGTCCACTCTGAAGTTCTCCTACCACCTTAACACCCATGAACCATCTTAATCTCTTGTGCCCATCCTTCCCCTGATTTTTCCCTCCCCCACCCTTGCTCTATGCTTCAGTTCTGTTGACAATTTTAAATTATTCTTGTCCATTTGTTTGTTTGTTTTCCCTACATTCCTTATATAAATGAGACCATCCAGTATTTCTCTTTTTCTTTCTGAGCCACTTCAATTTCCTAACAGTGGAAAGAGGACACTGGGAGAAGGGTAACATGGGCTTTATTTCTGAAGAATAAGCGTGTATGCATGTGTGAGTGTGTGTGCGTGTGCACATGGGTGCAAATAGAGAAAGAAAGAGGACCAAGTTTTATTTTGTTTTTTCCCCTTTAATACCAAGACTCACTCTTTTCAACACTCAGGTAATACTTGGTTCTGTGCATCAAAATCCCATCTGTGGGCTCTAGTCAGAAGCAGGAGGCATAACAGGCACACACTGGCTTACCTTACTGACTAGTCCTTAATTTTCAGTTCTCTTTTAGTCAGTGGCTCTCAGAAGCCATCCCAATGTTACATTACACTCAGTCCATGAACAGATAACTTGTGTCAAGCTCCAGTGTAATTCCAGATCTACTGATCAAAGATAGTTCCAGAACAATAAGAAAAAGCAAGACATTGGTCTGTCAATTAGAGCATTTGCCCTGTTCACTGAAGCTGGTCTGTCAACCAGTCAAAGCCCAGAGAGCCTGAAATGACTGATCAGTTGTTTTCATATACACTACCAAAGTTTTCTTTACAACTAAATTCAGCTAAACTCAAGCATTTTCCTTTGACCAGCAATGAAAAATGCCTTAAAATACTTATTCTTCTAGTCGTGGTATACTTTAAAGACTTTTTTTTTCTGTTTATTATTAACTGCTATATCTTCAGTCCCTTTCATTGAGATGATTTGTTTAAGAAAAAATGGAACCGAGGGCTCACTGACCTTTAAGGAGAAAATGACGACAGAGGAGTATGTATAAATAAATGATTAGGAAACAGAGACGTACCTATGTGTGATTAATAATGGTAACTGTGATTCAAGTAAATATAGGTGATTATCAAGAAAATGAATGTATTTCTAGGTGATTACTCAGAAATAGTTGTGGGTTAGGAAATAAAGTGAATAGTAAGATTAATCTCTTTAGAAACAGGGCGATGGAGTCGAAGCTTTCTTTTCTGAAATCAAGATTCCTAACTTGAAAAACTCTACCTTCCTCAGTATCTCTTCAGATTGAGCACTTTCATTATCAGCCCACAACCCCAGAGGAGACTCATCCTGAATGCATGATTTGTCATGTTACTTTATCAAAAACCTTAGTGTTTTTATTCTCAGTACCCAATAATTTTTTTCCCATTTTACTGAAGTTAAGGTCCTATAAAATCTCCTACCTATTGTCTGTGTGGGTGCAGGCTTTTATTAAAAATGAGTAGGTTTACTTATTATACATTTTAATCAAATTCTGAATAGAACTAATTATTGTATCCATGTACACAGAGTCTCACCCTTTTCTTCTTTGCAGGGCTCACAGCATGAAGGATATCAGTACTTGTCACAGAAATTGCTTGATAATTTCTAATCAATGAGCACCCTACTGGCTTCAGTGAATGGCATTCTGCTCCTTAACATCCTGTGTCAGATAATAAGAGCTCAATTTTGTTTTTATCAATTATATTCTTGCAGATAATGCCCAAAGATAACTGATACAGTAAGAAGTGGAAATTGAGTCTTCACGAGGATGCGCTGCCCTCCTGAGGAGACACGTGAGTCATGGATTCAAGGAGGGAGAGCACAGAGGACTGTCACTAGCTCCTCCAACTCTGCCCCTCAGACACACTGACAGAGACTCAGTCACCCTTGTGGATGTGCTTGTAGACGGGAAGGATGGGAGGTGATGACACAGCTTATTTCCTGTCTCACTAGAAACTAAGTTTACAACCCAAGAATTTCCAAAATGCCCCAACTTCCCACCTCCCTATTCTCTGAGGAATGAAGAAGGATCAAAGGACATGGGAGCTTTTTTCAACCTTGGAAACTCGATAGTGGTTTGAACTCTTTAGATGTTTTCAAGGCTTCTTCACTGAGGTGGCTCTTATCATAGAAGAAATGTCTAGTCACCTTGATCATCTGGCTCCCCCCATGGTCTGCCTCCAACAGCAGTTGAAGCAGTGAGATTTGAACATTCATCACCCTTGATTCCTCCATTTAAAACTGATAGTGTAGGGATAATTCCAAATCATGCAATAATTACTAGGTCAAAGGAGCCAGTGAAAAACAGACTAGGCATGCGCACTTGGTGAAATTACCACCCCCCCAAACCCCCATCCCCAGCCAAGAATCTTTTATTTTCCAAACCATGAAAGACCTGTTGAGATATTTTAAGAAATTTGGGGTGAAGTGGGAGTGTGAGGGAGGCTAGGTTTCATCAAAAACCACTTTCAACCTAAATGAAAATATGTCAGTATTTTCAAAATGGTAACAGTTCTATCTTTAGCCCTGTGTACTGCCTGAATATTACCCATGTTTATACACACACACACACACACACACACACACACACGAGTGTCTCCTCTATATTCTAGGGAGAGTGGTGGTGACCTAATTATTGGCAGACTTGAAAACAACTCTTTTTTGAGCTAAGCATGGAAGAAGTGCACCACAGTAGTTAAAAATAAGGGCTCTGTCACTAACAAGGCAAGAGTATTACTAACTCTACCTTCCTCACTCAGAAAATGGAAACTAGAAAAGCACTGCTCATTGTGCTCTGGTAATTAAAGGAGTAACAAAAGAAGACCTTTTTTGCATGGAGAGGGCTCAAGCAATGCAAACATGTGTCAGCCACAGTGGCAGTAGACTAGACCAGCGCCTAATCACATTGAAAAGACTCTCCAGGTGTTTATATTACCTAAAAAGTAATCGGGAAAAAGACAACTTTCCAAGTCATGGGAGAATGATGCACTTTTTCAAAATAAGTTTGTACACTGAGGAGGATATGTATTTGTAAGGTCTAAATTAAAAAAAAAATCATCTGAGGGAGGTACCCAATGTCTTCATTTTATTTTCAGTTAGACAAATTATTCACTATGAGTAGTATAATATAGTTTTGATAGTAAATAACTGATAAAACATTATTATTTTAGGTTATTCAAAAATAATAGCAAAAACTATGAAAGATGCCATGCAGCAGTTTTAAAAACAATTTAATTTGAAAAGTATCATATGATGTGTATATATACAAACACACACACACACACACATATATATATATATATATATATATATATATATATATATACATTTAATGATTTGCTATGCCAATACTTCCTTCTAAAAATAAGTCTTGCTAGCTTAAGCATAAACTGTGTAAGGTAAGATTTTTTTTAATATGCTATTATGAAACCTATTGCCATATGAGTTATCAGCTACAAAGTTATAAGATGTCAGGGCTGAAAGAAACCTTACTCGGAGCTTGACATTAAATGGAGAATATGGGTTAATTTCAAATAAAATCTTTAATAAAACATGACTCCTGTGGATAGAATTGACTATGGAATGCCACCTCTACTGATGGTCTAGTGAAAAATTATTTTCATTTGCCAATAAACAACTAAAATAATTGAAAGGAACTGAACGGTATGGACACTGCTCTGTGCCTGTGAACAAGCATACAAACACGCCATCTATAGGCAATTAAAGAAAAAAAGAAATCCTCTCTTTTACCAAAAAGAGATGTGATGCTCAATTGAAGGTTTCTACATTGCCAATCTCCCTGTCCCTTCTCCCATACCTCTCTGCTCAGTCTTTCTTTCTTCTTGGGACACTAATATTTCCTACTGTACTGACTACTTGGGAAATACAGACTATTTAAATTCTCAGCAAGGAAAATATGCACAGGTTATGGGATGATCCTTAAGGACCAAGCTGAGGAAAATATCTCTGCGATATCTCATATCACCTAAGCCAAGGTGGAAAAAAAAATCACATTCAGGTATCAATATTCTTTCAGAGAAGCAATGAATTGGATCAACCAATTGCTGGGTCATGAAAAAACTTAATGAGTATGTGTTTGTGTCACTGCTTTTTTAAAGAAATACAAACAAAATATAAAATTAAAGACTAGAACAGGAAGTATGCCACATAGAACAAAATAGAAATCTCATGTTATTCAACTTTATTTCCCCCCTTTCTCATTCTCTCTCTCTTACACACACATACACACACAGACTCACTAGGTTGTGATGGAAAAGGGATTTCTCATTTGAGTGATGGATGGACAAACAAAAATGATAGTCATTGAAACAGAAACCACAGACTGGCATCCAGTAAATTTGCACCAACAAGACTACTGAATGTTTAAGCTCAAGAATCGGTTTAAGTTGAATTAGTATCTAGTACTTCAAGATTTGAAGGGAAAATGCATATAAAAATCTGTCTGCAAGTCTTTCTTTAAAAGGTCAGAAGGTTGGACACTCCCCTGGGGTTCAAACATTCCCAGAGAGCTAAGAGATAGAGAAAGGACTTCCCAGATTATCTGGATCTCTACCTCTTCCCTTTCCACCCAGTCTTCCACCTGGCAAGTAACTTGTGGCATTTAAACTTGACACCTCTGGTCTAGACTTCTGCTGGCATGATAATCACAGTGGTCCGTGGGTGATTACAGAAACTCATAGTTGATTGAGCCTGTGTCGTTTTACAGTCTGACAGAGCCTGAATAGCCACCATCCATGAACATAAAGAAAATAATTACAAAACCATCCATCTGAAAAGCCAAAACCGCAGTCTAAGTTTTTCATTTCACAGATGAGGATACTGATATCCCGAAAGGGCAAGTGAAATGCTTAAAATCAGAGTTAATGGATCCATGATTAAAAGTAAGTTCTCAGTCTTATCATGATGCCCCTTTCAACTACACTTGGTTGCCTTTACTTCAGTAATTTTCAGAAATGAAAGATAGTACAAATTCTACTGAGGCATACCAAATCCAATGTGGTAAGTGTTATGTGTAAATGACAACTAATATGGGTACTGCTGATAGAAATAACATATTAGTAGTCACCACTATCCTGTTTTCACAAACACTATAGTCTGTTCACACCAGTTTCCTTTTCTCCAATATCCAATTGTATATCAAGTTTAGAAAGTGTCTCAATTACTACCTAGTGTTTTCTAAAACAGGAACAACACATGCTACATTTCTTAATTTAGGCAAATGTATCAATGTGTTAAGATACTGCAAGAAGTTAAGTAGACAGGGAGCTTGGTGAAAGGGCACATAGACCTTCTTATATCATGTTTCAATTTTTCCATAAATTTTAAATTATACTAAATTAAAAGGATTTTTCAAAATATTGAGGAACCATAATAAAGAATGTTATGATGTTATCAATGAATAATGATGAGAATACCATATTAGCAAGAAAAATATAAAAGAAGCTGGGTGTGGTGGTGCGGGCCTATAATTCAAGTATTGGGAGGCAAGAGGCCTGGGATCGCTTGAGTTCGTGGGTTTGAGACTACCCTGGCAACATAGCAAAACTTGGTCTCAAAACAGCTGCCAGGAGCAGTGGCGGGCACCTGTAATGCCAGCTACCTGGGTGGCTGAGACTGGGGATCGCTTGATTCTGTGGGATAGGGAGTACCCCGGGCAACATAGCGAGACCTAGTCTCAAAAAGAAAAGAAAAGAAAAATATAAAAGGATAAATTTACCTTAAAGAAAATAGACCTTTCTTTATTAGACAGCGAATGCAGTATAACTATTGCCACTCAAAACTCGGCAGCCAGCTGGCTCCAAGTTCACGGCAAGGCCATGGCTGTAATGAGGCCCAGAGTTTGCTCCTGTTACAGTGCTCCCTCATGATACCCAACACATGCAGAACCAGCTCCAGCTAATGGAGAGGTACACTTTCAGAGGTTCAGGGCAGTCCTGAGATGTATTCCTAATTTTAAACTTGTGATTTCAATAGTCAATAGTACAGTCAATTTTAAACTTGTGATTTCAATAGTACAATATATATATATATATATAAAATCAATAAAATATGTAAAACATGATGAACAACAAAGAGGTAGAAGTTTGCATACTGACTCAGAGAAAGACCTAAAGGAAAGGGAAAGGCCAAGGATCCTGGAGTGAAATGTCTTGAGAGTTGATGAATATGCCTATTTTCAAAATAGGCTGTCTGGGGACTGAAAGTTTTGTAACCCCAATTATCCCAGTAGGAATAATCTGTTGTCTAGACCTATAATTATTACCAGAGATGAACAGTTGTAACAAAAAGTGATGTGAATGTGAGGGTATCTCATACCTGAATTCTAAGAAACAGGCAATTCCTCAAAATGCTTCTAAGTAGTCATTATAAAGCCCCCAACTGGTATGACAATGGATACTATTTAATTGCTGGCCATTAGTTCCCAGGAGCAAAATGTACAATCTACTGCACATTTGATCTACATGTATCAACAAAACCCTATGCTTCTAAATTGGAATGACAGAGACTTGGGAGGTAGTAAAATGAAAATAAAACAAGCTTTCAGAAAACAACTCTTTATTTGTGATGTCTAGAACTTGTCACTACTACCTGACCTTAAATGCTAAAGCATAAGAACTCAAAAGACTGCCTTTGTGAATTGTATAGACATACATACAACTTGTGTTGTATGTACATACATACAATTTGTGTTTGAAATATAAACACGAATTACAGGTCTAATTACAAATATACATATGAAAGCAGGAGTTTGAATAATATTCTTCACATTCCCCCCTATATTCATGACATCCATCCCTGTGTCTATCCAGAACATATATTCTAGCTGAGCTGGCAAATAGCGAAGCACCAATAATGAAATAAACTAATTTTGTCAGGTGTAAGATGACTAATGCTACAAAGAACAGTACATGAAAGACAGCAAAAAAAGGCTGCTAATCTATTCTGGGGAGAGCAGAACTGTGCTGGTTAGGGAAGACCAAGGAGAGAGGAAGGAGGCAGGGAGGGGAGCAGGGACACTAAAGGTGGAAGAAGGATGACATTTCGGAAAATGTCATCTGCGGTGAGCAGAGCACCGTCTGTCCATGAGTGAGGTTGCATGAGTGAGGTCAGAACAGACCAGGTACAAAACCAAGGAAGAAATCAGGTTTTATGCGAACAACCCTCCATTTCCTGGTAAAAGCCTGGGAAGCCCATTAAGGAGTGAATAGATAATAGTATTTGTATTGAAGGGGGCTCAAAGCTTCCACAGGGAAGAGAGGCTCCTTGGGCCTCTGCCCTGACAGGGGTGCAAATCCCTATCCTGGGAGGAAGAGGTTTGGCAAAGACGAAGAAAACAGCATGTGCCAAGGCTGGGCTCTGTCAAGAGGACACTGCACTAGCATTTATCTACCGAACCATCACAATATGAAACCCTGTTAGGCTGAACAAAATTGAAACTGGTTGCAGAGTAAAATAAAGCATGGTTGCTGTGCAGTGGTGAGGTCTTTGTGGAGGCCGGTATGCTCTTGGAGTCAGGAGCAACACCAAAGAGACATTTTCAAATAGCAAAGAAGCCAAGAGGTAAGAGAACCCATTCTAAAAAGAACTCAATCATCTCTCCCTCAATATGCTTCACACTCATCAAAAATAAATAAATAAAGCTAATACACCATTTTTATACAATGGTTGTGAGAAATAACAAAATAAGACACTGCAGCATCTGTTTCAGGTTGTTATGCTAATTATATTGCAAAATTAAGCAGTCAATGATATTACATTGAACTGATTATTTTAAATCTCATTAATTAATACAAATACAAGAAACTTGTGCTTCATAATGCTTTAAATTTCAGAACAAAGTTCATATTAAATCCTCTTGAATAACATATGTTCTCTGTTTTATCATTGTTGTATCACTATCATGAGCTAAAAACTTGTTTTCTTCTGCAGGAAATATTCATGGGAACCTGTATTAGTGCTTCCCATTATGCTGTAGAAATGGCCCTGAAGTTGCCTGTCAGAAATTTCACAAAATGCGAAAAGCCACATTGAACATCTCCTTTCTGTTTTTTTAGGTGCTCACTTATTTAAAAAAAAAAAAAATGCCTTTCCTGCCCTTGGGGTCACCTGCTCCTGATTTAGCCATTTTCCTTCATGCCAATTTTCTTTTCTCTATTTCACCTCACTCAGTTTTCCACAATCTCCCTCCAGGGAACAAACTCACAGAAAGATTGCTAGTCAGCAGTCATACCCTGGGCCCAGAAGTGACTCTCAGAAGACTGTGCAAACCCAGTTAGCTGCAACTCTGGCTGGAGTCACTGGGAAAAACAGGAGCAAGAGGTGACTGGAGAGTCATAAGACAGGTGTCTCTGAGGAACTGGATTATTTGGAAGCATTTAGAAAGGTCTTGGAAGAAAGTTTTCTTTTTTACCAGTAGTTGCCAGATATTGATGCAAATGCTGAAAAATTCTTGAAGATTCAAAACAGATCAGCACTATCTTAGTTTTTCCCTTGAGGAATTCAAACCATCAAGGAGTTATCGAACTTTTAGCAATGGAGATCTTCATTCAGTCCACTAACTGCACTAGAGGTAGCATTTTAATAGTATATATCAATGTTTACAAATTCAAATTTATAGTAAATATACCCAATAAAGTGAATGGATGTATACATTTTAACAAGACAGAATTTTTCATGTGGTTAGTAGAGAAGACTGTTGCTTCCATAGATGAACAAGTTGTAGATTTTAATTGGTTGCAAAATAGTGGCAAAATCCTAATATATCTAGAAATATAGCTGGCAATGCCATATTTTCTTAAAACATCCCTTAAAATCCCCAAATATCCATCTACTAAACTAACTCAGTAGTTTGAAAGTAGGGTAGTTGAGATCTTACATTTGAATTAGAAATGGAAATGCTACTAACAGCTTCCTCACTTAACTAGTAACTATTCAATTGCCTGGACCAAGGAATAGACAATTTAGTCTTAATCTTTTATTTAAAAGACTATGTTTTGAGCTGGGCACGGTGGCTCATGCCTGTAAGCTTCAGCCTATGAAGCAGCCAGGGCTAGGGATCGTGGTTCAAGTCCCGCCTGGGGCTCGTAGTGAGACCTAGTTCCAAAAAAAATAGCTGGGCGTGGTGGTGTGCCTGTAATCCCAGATACCTGGGAAGCTGAAGTTGGGGACTGCTTGAGTCCATGGTACCCCAGGCAACGTGAGCTTGGGGTTTCACAGGCAAAAATAGAAAGACCTAGTTAAAAAACAAACAAACAAACAAACCATAAAAAAAGACTATGTTTTGAAATAGCATTAACATCATATGTTATAATTTTTCATTCAAAAATTCAAGACACATGGGTAACAATGTACCATTAAAAATCATTTAAAAGTCAAAAATACATTTTATTTTATGCAGACACCAAATTTTATATTAGTTTCATTAATAACAGGCTGCTGTAGTTAGAAAGCCAGAGTACCAGAACTAAAATGTTATCTTGCTTGTTCAGATTTTGGCTCATTCTGCTTAATAATTGGGTAGGGGGTAGAAACTTCCATTTTAACAATAATCTTTAATACCATTGGATAAATGATATTTTTAGGTTTAAATGGGAATACTTGCTGTAATACTTGCTACTAAAACCTCCACTGAATTTTAGTAGGTATGTAGCATGTACTGTAATGGAGAAACTGTATATAACTATAATGAAACAAGATAACACAACAACTTGCTTTCATTAATAACATTATTTTCCAGAAATGTCAAATACATGAGAGAAAGTAGAGAAGGTAGGGAAGACTCATCTCAAGGATCAACTTGGTGAAATAAGTTAAATATGCTTGTTAGCTTTAGTGTATCTAACTTGCCAATTAATAATGTGTATTCTAGGGTTTTAATTAATTGCCAATTAATAATGTGTATTCTAGGGTTTTAATTAATAAACTTTGAAATTAAATTTTAATTAAATATCATTAACCCTAAAAACACTATGGTGCTAAGGGATGCAACTTGAAAACCAAAAATCTAAATAAGCCTTAAAATATGGGGGAAATATCTTGGTTCATGAAAGGCAGATAAGTGCTAATTCTATTATTAGATCTATACCCTACATGGATAGTAGGTCTATGCCTCATTCCACGCATAAAAAATGCCATCCATTTTCATGAACAACTTTCTTTCCATTCATTCAAGGGTGCTTTGTCTAAACAGTGTATATTGTATAATAGATTATATTTTCAGTCATTTCCTTTTAAAAAGAAGGACATTTTGGAACATTTCCTTTGACAAGGATACTATTAGCTATTTCACTGGAAAAATAAACTTTGTGAATCCATGGTAAGATACGAAAACAGGCAACATTATGTCATTGACTGAAGTAGCCACAATCACAATAATGGAATCAGATACACCATCACTGACTCTGAGGAAAAGAGGATCTAAGGAGATTCAAGCAACTAGAACTGATGACAAGTTCACAAACATCTTCACCTGTATATGCTGACTATACTGCTTTGCAACTAATCACCACAGGTGTGATCTTGCATAAGCCAGGTACAGCACTTACAGTGATAACAGGGGAATCTGTCATGTGCATCTGAGTACTAACTCATTGATTCTTTTTGAGTGAAATGCTTTCAAAACAAGGAGGTTTTTTTTTTTTAAAGCCATCATAAGGCATATTTTTCTCTGTACTATGACATTCAATGAACCGTAACTTAATGCAGAGATCCATAAAGCTATTCTTGATTGGGAGAAGGGATAAACCAACAGACATGGTACCATGATGGATTTTTAATGCATATAGAATATAAAAGTCTACAAACATACATTTCACATGCACGCATGCACACATGCATTAAAGAAATATGATGTAAAGTGAATAGAAATAAACATTTTGAATTCAATATCGTTACAATCTGATTCATTAAATCATTTAGACCTATAGCTATTATTCATCACAAACTATACTTTCAGATTATAAGGATGACCTACAAAGTCCTGACAAAAATTTTTTGTTATATACTTATTTCTAGAACAGTAAGTTCAAGTACCAATAGAATGAAAAAGATATCATGTAAGAATTTTTTCTACTGCACATACATTGTTTTTGTTTTTTTTCTAACTTGACTAGTTGAAGCTTATCTTTAAATAGATAAAGCAACAAACATGACAGGATTTCTTTTTTAAAGATATATTTTAAGACAATCTTTAGGAAAACACTGAAAGCATAGTGATGGGCACAGCCATAGTGAATGTAAGGGGAGGAGAAAGGTGACAAACAGAAAATGGTGAAGAGTAATGCGTGTTTAAGTACAGAGTCAGAAACATCTCCTTCTATAAAAGGACACAATTTTCAAGTGCAGTGTGATCAAGGATTGGTTTGAAGTCTCCCTTAGCTGTTTCTATTTTGTGCTACATATAGTACATTTGCATGCATGCCACATATGGATAGATTATGAAAGAAAGAACACTGGAGCTTAGTAGGTAAGGCTGAGATACTCAAAGATACTAGACCAAGAGAGATGCGGAGCAGTGCTCACACTTCTAATGCTGAAAGCCTCCAACCTCAGTCCCTGCCCCTCTTCCGCCTCATCCAGTGATCTCATTCCTTTCATGACTTTAAGTACAACCTACTTGCCAACAGTAACCAAATTTAGATCTGCTGCCTGGACCTCTTGCAACAACTCTTGAAGGGCTGGTACAATTGCTGATTAAATGACTCTGTGTGGAATTCTAATAAGGACCACAAACTCAATCTGTCAGAGACTTGTAATCCTAATATCTCCCCGGCCCTGTCTTCATCCTCCTCATCTCAGTGGAGGTAAGTACAAGTGATTAGGGCAAAAATATCGATTTCATCTTTGACTCCTCTCTTGCTGTTATAACCCACAAGCAATCTGTCAGGAAACCTTGTTAATTACACTTTGACAACATCCACATTTAGCCACTTCTTACTTTCCCACTGTAATCTTTCTGATCCAAGCCATCATATCACCATCTGTCACCTGGACTATTGTAATAGCCACCTCATTTTCTCTCTTTTTGCCTGTGCCACCCTACTGGCTATTCTCAACACAGAAATTAGATGGAGGCTTTAAAACTATAATTCAAGATCACGTGCTGCCCTGCTGAACAGTTCAGGCATGTCCTGGATTTCACTCAGTCACTAAGGTTGAAAAGAACTCAATGACCAAAATCTCATTGCCCTTTTGACTTCACCTCCCAGTGTCCTTCCTTTGTTCCCTCTACCCAATTCCTTTGAATATATCAGCTATGATCCTCTCTTAGAACACAGACCTGTCTTGGGCCTGGTTAGAATATACTGTCCACACATAGTTACATATCCAACTCCTATACTCCTATACCCCCTTTAAGTTTTGACTCAAATGTCACCTTCCCAGTTGCCACCTGCTTCAAAACTGTGTCTCAACTCCACCCTTTCAGTCCATATCTCCTTTAATGCTTTATCTTTTTCCATCTAACTTAATACTTTCTTATATACTACATAATTTACTAATTTTTTTTTGGCCATTGCATAATATCCATCTTCTCTCTTAAAATTGAGACTCAGTACAAAGATCTTTATCTGCTTCTTTTACTGATTAAAAACCCAAGCGCCTAAAACCATACTGATTCCATAAGAAAAGATCAATAAATATTTGTTGAATTAAATTAAGAATAGGTAATTTAGGGGTATGGATGATTAGGATGCTTGTGAAGATAGTAAGCTTCATACCTTGGAGTTGTATTCAGGTAAATGAAGGGGATACATGCAAAGATCTCTGCATAGTAACAGAACCTACTACTCCAAGCAGGAAGGGATAGAAGAATCCTTGGTAAACTGACCTTTTTAGGTTCCTAAGTTCCAGCTGTAATAGACCTTTGAAAAAGACATAGGGAGATGATGGGAAGAGAAAACAGGGAAAGCAACATTTAACATTCCACTGGTGACTCGAGGGGCACTCTACTGAGCCACAACGACCTAGAAACATTGAAAACACAGGAGAGCTGTTTCCCAGTCTAAACCCTTTGTTTTTATAGAACAAAGGCTATTCCAGAAGGATTAATGGAATGACTTTTTGCAAAATGTTAATAATGACTTATTTTCCCCAGAAGAATGGATTTCGGTGTAATTTCTTTTGCTTTTTGCCATTACTCTACTATGTTGGTTTTGTCCTGACACATTCTTATAGAAAATAAAAGGTCTTCTAAAAGCACATACATTTATTTAGAAAGTAAAAGTTTATACTCTTGAAAGACAAAATTGGATACTTCAAATTTCTTCTAAGTGCCTAGAGTATGTTATATAAGGCTTTTAACCCCTCTCTCCTGAGAGATGATGATTTAGGTAATAAAGGCATTAAAGACAATACCAGAGAAGACTGGAATTTTTAATTATTTGCATAAAGTCCATCATTATGTAAGTTAACAGATTTGTAACTATAATAAAAAATTTTAATTTCTAGCCTATTATATCTATAAAAAGCAGCCAAAAATGTGCTTCAAATGAATGACGGGAAGAGTATTTTGAATAATTTATGTATAAGAATTAGAGAAATTATTTATGTATAATAATGTACTACTATTCTGACACAATGAGATGGCTGGTCTTTTGGGTGTTCTGAACCCACTTTTCCAGTGTATGTGGAGGAAGAGTTATCCCAAACCATCAAGTAATTAAATGAACACCAGCTGGGTGTCCCATAATTCAACTTATTTCTACACATTCCAGGTTAGTACACCCTACCTCAGATGCTGCAGATGAAGGACTCAGATTTATGAGACTGACCCTTTCCTGCTTTACACCCAATCATAAGTCCAGGTTTCACCCCTGCTGCCAATCAGCTGCATATTGAAGGTACCAGTGACCACATTCCTTGAATTTCACATGGCAAGTACACACCCAAGCTATACTGCTGACCTACTGGTTATAAATCAGATGTTCCCATAACCTCATCTCTCACTGGATTCTATTAATTTGCTGCAGCTGCTGATAGAACTCAGGTTCACATTTTACTCACTAGCTCACAGGTTTATTGTAAAAGGGTATGGAGCAGCTAGGTGGAAGAGATGCACAGAGCAAGGTGTGGAAGAGTACTAGATGCCCCATGCCCTTAGTACTCCACTCTCAAAAATTGCCACAAACTCACTGACTCAGAAGCCCTTTGAGTCTCTACCCAAAAGTATATATATTTTTGGTGTTATTTCTTTTGCTTTTTTCCCCCATTCCTCAAAGAGTATTTTGGATGGAGACTCAGAGACCTTTTGAGTCTTTGGGTATAAAGAGAGGCTTCATTACACAAGCGTGTTTGATTAATTTGTTGGTCACTGAGAACTGATGGACACTCCAGTCTCTCTTGGATTTTGAAATGTAGGATTTAAAGTTCCAATTTTAATCACAAAACTGGCTCTACAGGCCATCAGTCCCCAAATTTAGGTATTTTCCAGAAGCTGCCCATGAACATAACAAAAGACACCTTTATTGCTATAATCACCTGGAAAAATTCAAAGGCTTTAGGAGCTCCATAGCCAAAATAATATGTATACATATATTCACTTATAACAAATCACAATACTCCAGCATAATGAAATTTATGGGCAACCTTGCCCAGAGTAAAGAGTTTGGAAAAGATCGTATTTGCTATCTCTGAAGTCCAATCAATAGGATTTTTTAACTTTGAGATTATCTTACATAATCATCATATACATTTATTCCCATCTTCTCTACTGATATAAAACTCACTTTAAGTATTTATTTTTTTCAAAATATCAAAGGGAAAAGTCCAAGCACACACAAAAAGAAATTTCTAAGTTTCTTCCTAATAAATTTACTGTTAACATGTTGACTATGAATGTCTTAACTCATTAGATGACAGTTAACAATGCTTTTACAAAAACATTATTTTGTCAGCTTAGAGTACAATGACTTAGCAGAGTCATATCAATGAATGAGCTATGCTTTGAAACATTATTTACATATTTAAATATGTATTTGTGCAGACATTAAATATTTATCATTTACAACTATGTTCAGGAGGTACTGTGTTTGTGTTCTTCTCTACCAAATAAGTATCAATTTTGAGAGTTCTGAAACATGTAGAGCATGACAGATTGTGATAAAACAAGCTACCTAAATAAGTGAAGAAACAGGCAAGAGGAAAAACACCACAATATTTAAATTACTTCAAAGTGGAAAATAACCCGATTTAAACCCACGGCAGAAGGACCTGCTGGAGAGGTCACTATCCACTGGTGTGCTTAGTGGATTTGGGAAAACTGGGATTGTGTGGACACCAAGTACCATTTTGAGACGTACACAGGCTATTCCAGACCTCACTTACTACAATCCATACTGCCCTCTGGGCATAATAGTCCTGGGCTCTCTAGGTATTTCCCAGGGTGAAGAAAGCCAGGGAGCCCTTCAGTAGTCTTCTCTTAATTAAAGGTCTGAGCCTTCCCTTTGAACAACTACTTCCATGGTAAAACTGTATCACAGAAGGCAACTATTATTCACCATCAAATTACCATGACTAAAGATGGGAAGAAGACAGCTCTACTGATGGAAAGTACAGACTGCTCTGGGTTTTTAAACCTTTTAGCTACTCTAGCCAGTGTAATTGGATTGCAGAACAAATGCATCTATGCACCTAGAATGGTTCATCTGGCAGAGGAGGCTGCCAGAGTATTTATTTTGTGCTTCATTTATTTGTCACCAGCTGTATATCTATTTCTGTTTTGTCATCTATTGCACTGCATTATGCACTGCATGGAATGATACGAGTAAAGGTCTAAGATATCACTGTGCTCAATGCTCAACTAAAGCCTCTTGCAGAATGCTTGCTTAAGCTTTGTACTATTTTGGTAGTAAGGACTGCATGAAGCTCCCTGACTTCCATAGAAAAACAGAAACTTTGAGGCTCAGCCCTGCCAGGGAGACTTCTTATTATTCAAATCTCTCTTCTACTGAGACTGCTTCCTTTCCCTCCTATCAAATTCCACCCTGTCATCCCTTTCTGATACCCACCTCCTCCGTAAGCCCCCATACCTCAAGTCATCCAAAAGCAAATGCTACTCAGCCTTGCAACAATATGCTAGTTTCATTTCAATGGGGTTACACAGCACTAGTCTCATGCTGTTCTCTCATAATAAATAGTTAGGCTTTTTTTTAATTAAGGAAAACATCAACAGGGAAGCAAAGGAGAGAGGAATTAAGAACCAATACAGGTAACCACAAAAACAGGGAGCACAGGACACAATGAAAAGGCAGAGAAAAGTCAGGACAAAGTAAATAAGCAGAGAGGACTGACTCTGGTGCAGGCATTGTTTTAAATTGTAAGTAAAAAAATCAATGTGTTTGGCTTATTTACAGGGATACCATTGTTTCTGCCTGAGAACTGAACTGATTTTACCAGTTTTTCAAATGGTCAGTTTTTATTCATTTGATATATGACAGGAAAAATATTTTAAGAATTGTACACTTGTTAAAAAACAACAAAGATGTCATAATATATAATGCAGCATTTTCTTATCATTTTATTCAAGCATATAAAACACAACTTTGTGTTATTTATTTTTAGTTTAAAAAGGTTAATATTAAAAGGAAAGGCTGCGATATTGTGTTAAATATTTTCTGGTATTACTATGGAGTGACTTTATACAGTTATGTGCTCTTAAAAGATGTATCACCATGGTAACTAGATCCTTTGACAATTATTCTATTTTAGTGCTAACCAATACAAAGAGGTTAAAAAATATCCTATTCTGAATCCTGAGATTCATATTCACTCTTAAGGTTTTCCTTTTCACCTCTGTCATTTTCAAGAGGCTGTTTAAGAATTTTTCTCTGTCCTATTTCACTTACCGTCTCAATGAATTGAACGGGAGCAGTTTTCAAACCATGAAGGTTGATGCACTTTGTGATAGTGAACTCCTAGAAGGAGCTTTTCTGTTTAATTCTCATGGAGAAACATCACCAGACTTTGTTATATAATCCAGAAGGTTATTTATGTACTTGTCATTTTAGAGATAAAATTTTAGATTTTTTGATTTAGATATATATATATATATATTTAAATAAGGTAGTAATAAAGTTTATTATTTCAGGGCATACAGAAACTCAGAGATGATTCAGGTTTTCAGTCCTTTTTAAGGTAAACACTGTCAGGAATTTTAAAAGTTAGTTCTACCACCACCTCTGTGTTTCTGCAGTAATTACATATATGTCTCCATTAGCAATGACCATAATGTCAGAGTTACATAACTGTTAAACTTACTTCTCTAGGAAGTATATGAATTCATCTTTAAAATTCTAGCACAGAACCTGGCACTTAGACTCAAAAAAATGCTGTAATGAAAACCATAGGGAACGCTGGTATGTTCTTCATCAATAGCTCATATTGCTTTAAACTCCCTTAAGACTAAAGTCTGCTGGGTTGGGACTAAGTTTGCATTTCAAATAAAACCACTGTTTAACTAAAGACATCAAAACATAAGACTTTCTATTCAAGCTATATCATCATGCAGGTAAATCAGTCACAGGGTCAACCTTCCCTCTTTCCACAAGGGTTCATGGTTTCAGCTGGTGTCTGAACAATTACATTTCCTACACTACTTGTGAGTATGCCTGCTCTCAGCTGGCACGTGGGCTACCAGTGGGAAGACCTGACAAAAGTCTCTGCGTCAGCTTGCTTCCAATATTTCCCTGCTTCTCTGAAACTTCTGAGGAAAGGACCTCATCTTATATCCTGCTCTGAATTCTGTATAAACAAACTCTGGATCTGGTGTCTCTATAGTATCCTCTTGTCCTCTTAAAACTAAAGCCCCATTCTTCATCGGATTTCTGCAGTGACTCCTCAGGCTTAGCCAGAAGCTCACATGCCTTTGCTGAGGCTGACGGAGGGAACTACTCCCTTCTGAGGGAACAGTTTTCCCACTTTGGCTTCTCTTGGGCTCCCTGACACTCCAGGCTCTCTATATCTGAATATGGTGAGGCTACCATGACGATATCTTGATACCTACAAAGTAGTTGCCTAGCAATCACCAGAGGAAGGTCATTTGGGAACAACATCAATGGACCACACTCCAAACAGCTCTCTTCAAGTATGCTCCCTGTGACCCTCTGACGCTCCACAGTGTTGATTTAGTATATGTAGCTTTATGGAATGCGTGTTCCTATTTGTCCACTTTTGGGAACTATGTCTCCATTATACCTAGATTCTAGAAGTTTCCACTGCAGCAGTAGACAAGAGAGATTCTACCAGTCCCAGGCTCACAGGATGTTCATTCTATTAAGGCAGGATGTAAGTTTGTTCAGGTTATTTCAACATCAGCTTCTATAGCCAACCCCTGTGTTACTGTGCCCTCCCTGTAATTATGCACACGTGGGCCCATGGGGTGTGCGCATGTATGAGTGGGCACATCTGGGCTTAGGAGGAGGATAAAAGGATGGTGTCAATCTGGGGGAGGGTGAGGAGAGCACACAAGGGAGAATTGGATCTCAAGAGAGAAACTCAAGTGAGAATTGGAACTCAAGAGAGAAACTCAAGTGGTTGCTTCTTTGCTGCCTGTTTTTTCCCCTGTTATTAAAAATTCTGTGAAGATAATTCCGAGGGATTTGATGATTAGAACTGAAGATGAGCCTGCCTGGATTGGGATGGTTGCAAAACACAGGAGGTGACAAGAGGATGACTTGATGGCCCAGAATTGCCCACAGGGATCCTAACCTATCACTACAAAGGTTCGTGCATGTCTATCCTGTCTACTATAGAAAATAATACTCACTACAGGCCGGGCATGGTGGCACACGCCTGTAATTCCAGCACTTGGAGGCTGAGGCTGGGCATCACTTGAGTCTGTGGGTTGAAGACTACCCCGGGCAACATAGTGAAACCTAGTCTCAAAAAAAGATCACAGAAAATAACATTCACTACAACATTAAATTTAGGCTTTTGGAGATAATTATTTAAGAGCGATTTCTGGAAAATGTTTGGAGTTCCTTCTCCTGAAGGGGGAAGGTAATTTCCATTTGTGTGGCCTGATGTTCACTTCCAGGTCACTGAGTTTTTCTAAGAAAGGAAATAAAGTGAGCATTCCTCAGTATTACCTTTGATGTGATCTTTCTCCCTCCTGCTAAAAGAGACCCGAACATCTGAGAAGAAATGAAAAGCTATTTGTGAACTTTGTCTACAAAGTTCTCTTAGCAGACAGTTCACTCAAAGGGGAAAAGGAGGCTCAGCTTTCAATTCTAGAGTTTTCTTACAGAAACCAGGAACTTATGGCCTAATCCCAAATTCTGGTTCCAAAAGCACTCTACACCTAAATATTTTAGATACTCTCATGACTATACTTTTGACATCATGATGCACCAGCAGCCAGAAGCTACTCAGACTAGTACTTGCTAACATGTTGATTTAATCAGTCTCTCAAGAATCTTGTATTGTTAAATCTTTTAGCACCAGGGTCAGCAAGCTGAGCCATGGTTGTGATGACTTTGCTTTAAGAGAGCTCAGGAGCAAAGCCTGTACATGGCCCACATGGGCACTAGCTGAAATGTTTTAACATGAACAGTCAATATCTACCAAGGTGAAGACCTACATGGAATAACTGGAAACACAAATTAATTGACCAGGGATTATTATAGTGCATCAGCAGTAGGAAAATTAAGACTATCAATCCACTTCAAACATTAACTTACTGAGTGACATCGGCTTCATGTCCTAGAAACAGAAGCTTTTGATTGGCTTACTCTTTTTACTTCAATGATTACTACATCATCCAACTATTTCACCATGGTCCTTTGCATAGTGATGTAATCATAGAAGAATGATATCTGAGTAGCGCAGGCCAATGTGAGCAAATAATTCTAATATTGGCTAATCAAGTCACACATTATTGATTTTCTTCAAAGGCTCATCTGGAATACTAAGGCTAGTTTTGCTACAAAGATGTTACTGAAAACCAAGCCACAATCTAAAAATACTTGGCAACACCTGAAAAATAACTACAAATTCTTTCATCTCTTACTTGCTGTGATTTTACTGAGATATGCCAGTTCGAAATTTTTAAGGAAGTGATTTACCAACAATAGCACTTATAGACTTATTTTATGACTACCAACCTCTGGTCCAGAACACAGGTAATGCAGGTAGCCATGATTCTTGTTAACAGAAATGTGCCCATGCAGGGCTTGACTCAGAGTGGATGTCAGTGAGGTGACCAAGTGAAAGGGACCTGGAAAAATTAATGTTATTTCCTGGATCTGCTGTCCAAGGAAAAAATGCATGAAGTATAGGAAAGCATTTCAGAAGTCAAAAAAACGATAAGAAATGGGAGGTACTTATAATTAACTAACATAAGTGCTGCTGGAAGAGTCTGACCTGAACATAGATGTATAAATGGGTATAGGAGTAACAACTGGAAATCGGCTCCCCTGACCAGTGTTGTCATTGTGAAGGGTGGGTCTGGGAGAAACCTTGTGTTTGTAGGGGAAGAAGTCTGTAAGGCTTACATTAATGACAAGAAGGAGCCCAGTGGATAAACTTTGATGAACTTTTCCAGGCTCACAAAGCATCTGGAAGGTATAGAACACTTTCCTTATTATTTATACTCTGGGTGCCCTTCCTCCTCAGAAGAAAAATACTGCACTTGTGATTGTAGTTCTGACTGTACCCAGTTCCTTTTCCTGAGAAGAGTGAATTAAATCCTCTTCAGATCCTGCTTACTCTCTCAGGTGATTGCCTGGGGAAAGGCCTGTTAAAAATATGTTGTTTCTATTTCAAACACTCAAGCTTCTCTAAAGAGGGAGCAAAGTTCACCATTACCTGATAGTTCACCCACAGCCTCATTAAGAAACTGCTATGCTCAACATCTACTGCATCAAGTTAACCATTTGAACTGCACAGTGAGTCCTCACCAAGGCTCATTTTTCAAGGGCATTAAGACTTGAAAGTACTGACATGCTCTGTGACTTCTTTGTGTGAGTCCCTCTGTCTACATTAGCTATTCCTCAATACAGATATGGCAAGACATTGGCCCTCAACATTTCCTATTAAATTTTTCTACTCAATAATGACTAAAATAAATGCAGTACTGATGTGATGCTAAAGAAAAATCACGTGTTCCTAAATTCGGTCATATTGCATAGTCACAGTGGCCTATGGAAACCTTTAAAGGAGAATATCTCCTTAATACCTATATTTATTTATAACTAGAGCCATGTTCCAGAAAGAAATTAAGATGGCTTATAAAGATAGTTAAAGATGCTCAAAATATAACAAAAGAGCATGAATTAAAAGGGGGAAAAGAAAAGAGGAAAGCATGATAGGGATAAAATTTATCTTTTACTTATTAAATTCACCTTTGGATATGGAAAGTAGATAGAAACACGCTGCTCTAACAAGGTCATGTAGTGTAGCTTGCATCACTGAGCTTGGAAGGAGATGGCAGTGTGGTAAATGTGAGCAAAACTGATAGCGTATTTGAACGTATAACGGAGTTCTCTCTTATTTACATATAAGTTTTCATTAAGAAAGAATACTAAATATGTTTTTTTTTTAAATCACAGTTTGTCTGTATTAGAAATGAAGAAATATAGCCAGAGGTGAGGGAGTGATGGATGGGGAAAAAAAGAAATAGAAGAAATACAACATATCACGACAGTGACTTCCCATGATTAGCAGTAGCTTTCTGTAAGGTGTAACACACATATTTCAAAGAAGGATAGACATGGTCTTCAGTTCTCTAGATGGAAGAAGCAAATCAGAGCACCTGTTAGAGGAAATGTCTACATCACTCACTTGACAAATGAGACATGTCTGTATCATCATATGTTTAAGATAATGCATTCAACAACAGGTTGACCCATATGGATCTGTCATTTTGTTGGTCAAAAATAGTTACATATCAGTCACGTCTAAAGTTCAAGCTAACAGTTTATTACAGACAGTCACTAAAGTACAATGTGATGGGAATATTCTGAAACATCAAAATACTTTAAATTTTATTACATTTTAAATTTTGTCTATTTTTAATTTTTATATATTAGACATGTTCTTTCTTTGCTAAGAAGACGTATAAAGAAATATGCACCATTAACTATCCTTACATAAGATCCTTTTTCAGGACAGTAATTCAGTAACAATAAACCTGGATTCTGATAACTGTGTTCTCTGTAGGGATATTTTTGGAATAGATATTTAAAACTGTTTCATAGAGAGGGATAAAGAGTTTGGATACTGAGGTCAACTTACCTTATTGTAACTCTGATTCAAACTGGTTACGTGACTCTAGGCTGGTTGTAGAAATAACTGTGCTTCCGTTTCTTCACCTGCAAATTGAAAATGAAGTATTCCTGTCTCTAGCAGTGAGTGCTACTTAATAAGGATCTTTGTACCCAGGAACCCAGAAAACTCAGACCCAAGCTCAAAGAACAGTGGTGACCCTTGTGTTCTATGTATTAATATTCTTTCCTCTGGTTTGCAGTTATTACTTATTTATATTTCCTTTGGTTTTAATTATCTGCTTCTTTAAAATTCCAGTTTTTACCGAGCTAGAGGATCTTGATATTATCTTAAATCTTTTAGGTTCAAGATGGGTTGCAAAGTAATCAATAAATAAAAACATGAATAACATGCACTCACTCTGAAAAAGTTGGCTGAGGGTGATTTCTGCCAGGAAATATACATTATGTTAATGTAAAAATGCATAATAAACACAAGGATGATAAAGCACTGACTATAGAAAGTAATTGTAATAAAATATGAAGCCTTCAAAAAAGGAGATTTCAATTGAAAATAAATGTTAAATCATAAAATATTAATTAATGAATTCTATGTTCCATAAATGCAACTAGAAATTAAAGTTAAAAGAAATCAGGGTATAAAGCAAATAAACTATATTCACTGACATTAACACTAACTGGTGTTGAGCTATAATATTTGCAAAAATAAATGAATCTATTATACTTGTTTGTGCTATGGAAAAGTTTATATATGCAATTCCAAACATCATTTGCCCCATTACTAAATGCACATTAATATAATGTTGACACTTAATAACACACTAAATATTACATGCTAGAACTACTAGAACTAAGTTATTCCACTTGAATATATCAGTTATAAGAAAATCCTATCTATTTTTATGATAGCAATATAGAGTTAGTAATTAATTAGATCCACACCACAAATAAACAATCAGATGCATTCTTTTTTAGAAATGGATAATCTATGAAATTTATCTCTTGAAAACAAAAACAAATAAATGGAACACCTAAAAGTAGATCATTCTATTCATGGTTGCAAAGTAAATGCAGAATAAGAGAGTATGGGGCTCAGGCATTATGGTACTAATTGTCAAAAGGCGGATGACAGGCTTAAGAGTTTACCCACCAAACTGAACACCATGATGATAAATGACCTCAAGTTTGTGATATCAACTCAGTGTGTATGTGTATGGGGGTGATATTGTTATGATGTAAGCACAGGTGTATGTATACATACACATATAAACATATCACATGCAGAAACAAAGTACACATATTCCATTAGTGCTAAATAACAATAACAATAATAACCCAGAAATACATAGAATAGACCATTGTTTTTTTTAAAAAAAGGTACTAAAGCCAGGATTAGGTTAAGTGAATAATCTCAGTCAAGACACATTTTAGTTAAGACAACATAATCTGCAGACAGAAAATGAAGATTCATTCTGAGGATGTATATTTTTGTTTCTTCTGTTTTTAACTCATTTCTTATTTACTATATTTCTTCCTCCCTTCCATCACTAAAAACATTAAGTTAAGTTCCAGATGCTGCCTGCGTTCTTCTTTCATAAAAACTACCAAATACCCCCAGATGCCAGGAATGTTGCCTGTGGACAGCTGACTGCTGATTTCCTTCCAAAAATCCTCCTGCGCCAAAGGGAGCATTCCCAGGTGAAGTGACAGGAGAACCCACCCTACCAGAGCACCCACCCCACCAGCTCAGTAAGAGCTGTTGGTTCACATCAGCAGCTGGGAAGGGCCACAGTAAGCTCAGAGCTGCCACTGGAAAAGGCTGGGCCCATGTACTGCAGTCCATTTTTGCCCTAATCCTAATCCTGTGGCCACATAAATCCTGTGTCCTCATTGCTGTTTGCAGAGGTCCTTCCTTCCTCATAAAACCCTCTAGACGCATGTCATCTCCTGAGGAACACAACCTACTGTGAAGGGAAAAACAGTAACCTTTGCTCTAGTTCAACTTAAAGAAATTAAACAAGCCTATAATCAGTACAATCTCCAAAAATTATTTTTGATAGGAAGCGACAGGACTCCAAGAAAGGAGATGCTGGATACTTTAAACAAAGGATTACCATTTTTCATTTAGACATTTGAGTCTATGACTAATTTTCAAATATAACATATGACAACTCACATAAAGTGTTCAAATGAGAACAATAAACTGCAATAATGCGAACTTTACCCACATCAAAACACTCAATGTTGATGCACTACAAGAAGGAAAAAAAACGAGACACTTCCCGTTGTTGCAGTAGGGAACCAAGATGAACTGAGATTCAGGAGAAGGGTTTTTCCTCAGTGTGGTTTTTTTTTAATTAAAAAAAATGCCATTTACCAATAAAGCTTCATTGTTGTGTTTCCTTTTGATTTTCATTTTACTATAAATTTAGAAAAAAAGATATTTTCTAGACAAAATTCTGCTGAAACAGGAACATCATCTGGTAAATACAGAAAATTTGACTCGACTCTCTCCTAAGACTATTTACATGCCTGGAATGCTTTTAAAAAATATTCAGGATTAACTGCAACTAAAAGGGGCTGAGAAAAAAAATAAAAGGGATTACAAGAGGAAAGTATCAATTCAGAGTAAATAAAAAGATTAGATCCCTTTAAAGGCAAAACTGAAGATGAGATCATCCAGTGTGAAAAAATAAGGACAAAAAGTAAACAGTATTCTTCTTCAGTCATCCCCAACATACCGAACTCCCAGCATGTCTTTTCCCAGGAGTCTTTAACTTCAAATGCTCTTGTAACTCCTACAGTCCCTCTTAAGACACCCATCAGATTCTAAAAGGGTTTTAATCACATCTTGTATCCCTGTTCTTCACTATTCATAACAACCTTCTCTAGACTGACTGCCAACCTCAGCTCGTAATGAAACTGGCCCTGGAGTGGAGATGGTGAGTACAGCACCCTCACCCATGGATGCTTACATTACACCCTCTCCCAACTTCACTCCTCAGCAGCAATTGAACTTCCCTCCTTGAGAATAAGTCTGCTTTTTTCTTCGGTGACACCAAACTCTCATGATTTTCTCCCTAACATATTGGCTATTCCTTTTCTTTTGGCAACCTCATTCAAACTATTATTCACTTCGTTCGTTCGTTCGTTCGTTCGTTCGTTCGTTCGTTCGTTCGTTCATTCATTCAGCAATTCAGTAGCATGGATCTGCAGGTGCAGTAGAGAATAATACCAAATGCATGACCCATTCTCACGAAGGGCTTGTTAATCCTCTCTGTTGTCCCTGGAACAATTTCTTTCCTCTCTCACTATGTGCTGCAGGCACCTTCACTCCATTTCCTTGGATAAACCCAGCTCCTACCAGGTCAAAGCTTTTCCATTCATTCTTTCCTCTTAGATGTTTTGTGTCAGAGCTAGTTCATCCCTAAAATGACCTGTTAGTTTCTCAGAGAAACTTGCCCTCAAATTAGTGTCTCAATCAGCATATCCTCTTACTTTTGATACTTCCAACTCTTGTCTTCCATAATAATTGCAATCTGTGATAATATAGTCACTGTGCTAATTTGTTTGCTTGTATTGGGCTCCAAGAAGTTAAGGTTCCTATTTATGTTGTTTACTCAGAGCCTTAGAGGCCCAGCAAAATATCTGGCACATTTTTTTTCTCTTTAAAATAAACAAGACCAAACAAACAGCTGCTATTTAACTGCTAGTAAAAGAGACGGTTTAGGTGAGAAATGCAAATAGTTTCCTAAGAGATTTATGTTCATGAATGAAAGCCTCTCAGTTAACTTTTGCTAACATTAAAATCAGGAAAGATAACTAGGCTTTTTTTCCCCAACCTTTACTGGCAACATACATCCAAGCATGATGAGAAAGATTTAAACCCAGGCGACTTCCCCCTAGGACCCTAATTCAACAGGCTCCCCATCTTCTAGACTGTGACAGAAAAGGGCCTCACTTGCCAGCAGTGCGAATGCACAGTGGAAAATCCCAGAGTTTTAGAGCTAAAACAGCACTTGCATCCCTCAGAGACCACATCTTGGAAGGTCACGCAGACAACACAGACCCATAAGATGTGAACCCACTTTTCCCAGCTTCAGAGAAGAGACCTTAGCCACTGTTTTACACTGATCCTTCTCTTTGTCAATAGAGTAAAATACAACCAAGACACATACAAAGGAACTTTCACCTCACACATACTTCTACTACCTACAAAGTATGAACCATGGATGTTTGGGAGGCTTCTCTTCAAAGAGAGCAATCTCTGAGCATCTTAGGTGTTTATTTAAAAGAAAGGCAAACTATGAAACTTTACTTTTAAACCCTGGAGATTTCCCAGGGTAAGTTTCTTACTCTAGAAATGGGGTTTTTCATCTCTCCATTTATTTTTTAAATAAGTGTGTATCGCAGCAACATTAGTGTACAGTATTATACAAGTTTCTCGTGTACAACAATGTAACCTGTTATCTGTCTACAGTATACCATGATACCACCACATCCAGTTTCCATCCATCATCATACAATTCACAGTCTGACACCTTTCACCCATCCCCATCCATGCCCCTCTGGTAACTACCAATTTCTTCTCAATATCTGAGTCTGATTTATTGCTTTGTTCCTCTCCACTTATGTTTTATAAAAAAATAAACTGCACATTTTCTATAGGAACCCACTTACATATATGAAAATAATTTTTTTGATCTCAAAGAACACAAAGGTCTTAAAGAGCTTTCGGAGTTGTTGGGTGTTTGTGAGAGCCAGGAACCGGAGCTCACAGGAAGGGTGGTAGATGGTCAGAGCAGATTGCTGCTTCGATTGTAAAGCTCTAACTTCTCCAAAAACAAGAATGAAATGAACTCATGTGTTGCTGTATAATGCCAATAAAATAAATAACACATCAAAATTAATGTTTTAAGAAGAGGAAACATATGCTGTCCAAGAGGATTCAAGTCAAGCAAATCAGCCTCAGTATGTTCTTGTCATAACAGTTTTCTTCTCCACTTTTCCAATGCAGCCGTGTGAAAGTATTAGCTGCCAAACATTTCTTCCTACCAGTCCTTTTTACTCTGACTCGGGGAAATCCCAAAGAAGTCTTCTCTCCAGGCTGTATTTATCTCAGGAGGATTTCTCACAGAATTTGCTAACAATAGAAACCATTTTGGGTTCTGAAACAGACCCAGCAGGATGTTTGAAATGCCAGGGGCCACTGCTCAGCTGTCCTGCCTGGCCAAGCCTGCTGGTAGGTACCATGTGAGCCATATGGAAACTGCTAAAATGGGAACTAAAGCAGCAGGTTCTGAAGCCACCAGCTTCCCTTGCCATGGTAGAATTAGCATTCCTCTAGGGGCAAAGGATATCTGCTTCAAAATGCCCAATAGCCATAGATTATCACTAATCCATGGTGACCTATCAAACGGTTGTTCAATATATTGGGCTAATTTCCTTTTTACTTCTTTCATTGGTGCTGGGTAAAAATCACATTTTGAAAGAAGAACATACCAAAAAAAAAAAAAAAAAAAAAAAAAGCTCTCATGCAGACCATTCACTCAGCAGAATTCTGTAAACACAAATGTGATGGGATGATTTTAAAGTGCAATATAAATGCCTTATGATGTGTACTTTCCTCCTGTGAGATAATACTGAAAATTTTTTTCCTTTCTACCATAAAAAGTCCTAGACTTGAACTATAATGTAAGGCCCACATAGGGAAGGTACTTTAATCACAAGGCAGACCTATCAGAAAAGTGTAAAACACCACCAGAAATTCTACAATAAGGAGGGAAACACCATCAGCTTAAATCTGAGAGGTGTTTAGGTGAGGTGCTCTTGAAAAAGAGATCATTGAAGAAAGAAATTATGGCAGTAGAGTATGTGTAGAAATCCCATCCAACTGAAAAAAACAAAAACAAAAATTCATCTCAGAATACATAAATGTCATAAAGACAATGAATGTGGGCTCTCTGCATACAAACCAGCCCACACAAGGCACACTGGACTTTCTACTAGTGAACATTCTGGAATATATCACTCAGAATGGACTCTAGGAAACAAGCTGTATTTATTGTGCAAATTAAAATGCACATATATGAGCTGACAGTGACACAGACTGGTACAAAATATTAACTTACATTTTCCTAGCAAAGATTGGGTAAAAGTCAAGAGAAACAAACAGTGATCAGGAGGGAGGGTACCCGTGGTGCTGTTTAACCCAGAAAATTTACAAGTAAAAGTGTCATGCTAAAACTATACAAAGTCCCTGTTATCTATGTCATTGTCAGTATTACCAATCACAGAGCACCTTTTCAATGATTTAAAAAGAGATTTTATTAGAAAGGTAATTCAATTAAAAATAGGATCAGACACTTGTTGTCTCTAGTTAAAAAAAAGAGAATTAACATCCAAACAATGAGCCCCTAGATCTTCTGTATGTACATATGTATGCATAGGTATATATATATGTATAATATATAAAATATATAATGTATATTCACAGTTCAAGTCTGGGAATTTTTATGGTAGAAAGGAAAAAAAGTTCTCAGTATTATCTCACAGGAGGAAAGTACACGTCATAAGGCATTTATATTGCATTTTAAAATCATCCTATCACATTTGTGTTTACAGAATTATGCTGAGTGAAGTATGGTCTGTGTGAGAGGTTTTTTTATGTTCTTCCTTCAAAATGTAATTCTCCCCCCCACCCCCCGCCCCCTGGCACCAATGAAAGAAGTAAAAAGGAAACTAGCCCAATATATTGAACAACTATTTATTATATATGTATATATAATATATAATATACATATTTATTATATATATATATGCATATAAGAAAATACAACGATATTCTTTCAGAAAGTCAACCATTACAAAACTGGAATGAACCCATGGATTTGCTTACTACCCAGCATTCTGGATGTCATTTATAGTGGCAAAGAGAGTCAGTATATCATTCAGTTAGATGAGACATCTTGGGTTCATCCATTTGTCATTCACTTATTGATGAAATACTTATTGAACACTACTATATGCTAGACATCCTGTCAAAAGCTGAGCAAATGATGATGAATGAAAGAGATGCTATCTCTAACCTCTTAAGTCTCACCATCAATAAAACCACAAATAATTATGTAAATCCAAAATGTCACAATTTCTAAGGAAAAGAGTGCAGAGATATAAGCAGAGAATATTGGGATAAAGAGGGGAGGGCACCAATCGGTGTCAATGGATGGGGAAGGAGTCTGGTTTCTGGTCGGCAAAAGGGACTGGATGCCAGCAGAAAGATGTTGTGACAGTGGGAGGGAGTCAGCCCAGCTAGAGGTTCAAGAGCAAAGGTGTGTGAGATCTGAGAAAAGGCTGAGAAGGCAGGCCACAAGACAGTACCATGACAACTGTGTACTTTTTGTATCCATTGGAAAGTCATTGACAGAAGAATGATTTGATGTGACTTGTCCAAACAGGCTGTTTGGAGCGTGCATGGAAGGAAAGTCTACCTCAGTATCAGCCCCAAATTTCTCTCTGCTGCCAGGAACCACCTACCTAGAAAATGTAGTTCATCCATCTGCTGCATGTGCCTGGAAAGAGTGACTGGAAACAAGCATCACAGAAAAGGGGGTTTTCATATACCATGTTGTACAGGAGACACCGAGCCTTCCCCACAGCTCTGCTCCATCCTCAGGACTGTTGACTTTCTTAGCTGATCTTAGAACCACAGCCAGGCAACTGTAACCCATTATGGACTCAGTCTCCTGGTGCTCTCTCAACTCTGATGCTCACAAAGCTGCAGGAATATGGAAAATCATGCTTCACTGAAAACATAGGGATAATGGATGAAGGGAAGAGATGTGCCTCCTGCACACACTCCCTGCATGGGGACTGGGGAGGGGAGCAGAAGGAATCAAGAACAGGAGATTTTGTGTAGGGCTGGAAGTCTGCAAAGCCCACAAGCAGATGCCTGAATCTAGGGCAGGGCTGAAATTCAGCAATGCAGTGGTGGGAAGAATTTCTGAAATTCAGTCAACACCTATCCTCCCAGGGTTTCCTAACCACACTAATAAAGTGTTTTCTAATTGCTGCAGTTTAAAAAGACTGCATAATTTAACTGGGAGGTTCAGGGACTTCCAACAGATTGCTCCTTCACCAAAGTTTTTAAATGAACAATGTCTGTTCATTTTCCTAGAAGATCCCCAGAAGAGGCAGGTTTCCTTCCTTTCCTAAAATAATCCAACTTGATGGGAACTGACACATCCAGAGCAGTTCCGCAGTTCCTCTAGGTTTGTGGGGGTGTGGGGGGGGCGGGGGTCTTGTTCTTTGACACTATACTGTCAAGATGATCAGGCAAGGGAATTTTTTTTTTGTCTTTAGGAGAGTAAATTTCTAAAAAATTTAATCTCTTCTTGAATAACCTCCCAAATAAAAACATTAGATGAACGGAAAGCTGCCCTGCATCTGGGTCTTCTACATAGTGAATTAGTCCAAAAGACACAGTGCTGGTAGGGGAGGAGCTCCAAAGAGAGATTCTACTAAGAATTTAGGAATAAATGTGAGAAACCTTCCCTCTGAAAATTAAATTATAAAATCACCACATAATAGGTCTGAGAAAGATATGGCAGCTCATTTCAAAGAAGCAGAAATGGCTCCCAGACATGGAAAACTGGGGATACTGGGACTAAAATCAACAAAAACAATTAGTCAGAGGAGAATTAGCAATGGAAGTTTCTGAAAATGTAGAAAATGAACATTCTCAGAGGCCCATCCAAGACAGGAAATTCTTTGGCTCCAGGATGTGTTCTCTCTGGCCCCAGGGACAAACCCAATCTTATTTGCATGACTTGTTACCTTAGCCTGATGCCATCAACCTAAACTGATTTCTGCAAACTGTCCAGACTTTTAATTATATGCTGACCTCCCAAGGAGTTTGCCTTTAGGGAGAAAACTAGCAAGCCAGAAGTTGATGGCCCCTTTGGTTATGCTATTTCTCATTCTACATTAATATACTGGCATTTTGCTTTTATTCATTAGTTTCTGGGCTCTTGTGTGGGAGATCCTAAGAGACAGATTCACCTTCTGTATACCAATAAAGGAGATTTCTGAGATGGTAAAGCTGAAAAACCTACCACATCATATATCGCCCTGCATTCCCATCCAAATGATATGAGTGTTTCCAAACAAGTAAACAAGAGGCAGCCCACACATTTCCAAGATGAACTAACGTGGCTTGTGGCTCATATGTGGCAGAAGGAGAATGGGCATCTGGGCCTCCTGATGCCTTGCCCACCTTCCATCAGCTGTTTAGATGGCAAACTAATTACCTATTAACTCGGTCTGAAGTCCAGGGGTGAAACCAACAGGAGTTCTCTATATATAACAATCTGGGACTCATGCCAACGTTTATATACTGATGTAATGAAGTGATTTTCAAACTCTCCCTCACCATCACCCAGTGCATCACACCTTCTCCATCACTGCCATGTATAAGGCTATTTCTGACAGTTTGAAAAAAAATGGTGGCATCATGTCATAGCTCACAGCCAATAGGGACAGATGACAGTTCATGGGACATGGTCCTATTCAACACATAAAGTGCAAAATAATCGCTCCATGATGGCAGGCTGCTACACCATAATAAGCATGCTAGAGAGTAATTTTTCATTTCAGTAATTTAAAGGAAGAGCAGTTTCAACTGTCAAGACCTATCCATTTCTCATATTTCCATTAAGAGCTACATCCTAACCTACATTTACAAGTTCCTATGTAGCATGTTGAATGTTATTTACCATTTAAGCATCTTTCTGAGAACACGAAGTGTTCTGCCAATCATGAAGATGTTGTTCATGGCACTATCACTCTGGCAGACATAAATCATTCTCTCACTTTAAGAGCTGAGAAATGAAGTAAGAAAAGAGTTGAAATAACAAGCCCAGTGAAAAACAAAACATGTATGTACCGCATTTTGGTCATTCCATTTTAATCTAAGAATTTCTTTACTTTTCATGGACTGGCTCCCTTTGATTTTTTTTTTTTTTTTTTGGTGGCTAGAAGAATGTATATTGAAGAATTCTTCCTAACTTCTCTAGGTCAAGGGCACTATAATAAACAGGAAATCAGTGGTCCTAGGACACCAGAAGCTCTGCCTGTGAAACTGAAAAAAAGATTCCAATAAAAAGCACTTGACATGTTGATAGGACATTATGAATTACTTCACACTGATATAAAAGTCCACATTAGCAGGTTATCCACTCACTCTGAGTGAGACTTCTGAGTGAAAAGATAAAGTCAAAATGGAACAGTTTTGATATTCATTTGACAACTTTAGCTCACATTCACTTCCTCCTATTCTAACACAAATATTACAGAGCAAAACTCTTGGAGCATTTAACATGGAAAGAGAACAAAAATTCAACAGCCACCAGCAGACCACTCTTCTCAAATTGAAATCACCACCCCTCTTCCCAAGAAAAGTCTAGATGCCAGTACACTTCACTGTGAAGAATGATGCAAACAGCAGTTCATCAACAGAAACCCTCGGTGGGGAAGCCTTTTTCATGCATTACTCCCTACATCCACCTTCAGAAAAAGAGCCTCAGAAGCTCCGCACACTTGCTAGCAGGCAACTGCATCCAACTGAAAGCTGTCAGTCACCCAGAATGACTACTTGCCATCCATCTTCCATGGGCTCAGTCAATGCTTTCATTCTCACATGATACCAAACACATAAGGTTGTAAACAGTCCTACAGATGGATACAGAGAACTCAGCAGAAGCCAATGGGAAAATCTGGCCTGCAGATGTATGGTTACACCACTGTGGGCCTGCAACTGCTCATAAACCATGTGAGCGAGAGCATTTACAAGATGAATACAAGAAACACAGAACATGCATAAAAGTAAAAGATGAGGATTTACTGCGCTACTGCATTTCACCAACTAGTTTGAAATTCACTATTTAGATTTGCCCATAATATAAGATAGGGTGACAAAACTGAAACCAATAGGTGATTTTACAGAAAGGCAATTCCATCAGTATGTATTTTCAACTTTACGAATTTTATTTATTAACCAAATTATCACCCTCCAAACCTACCCAAGTGAAGCTACAGGTTATACAACAGAAAAGCAAAGAGCAAGACATGTTTAAATTCAGATGATGGCAATGCTAGTATCTGAGGAAATTATGTTTGACTTATTTACAGGCAGCTGACATAGTCACCATTTGATAAAGCAACACATAATCACATAACAGCTTTGTTCGCCAAACGAATGTTTTTAAGCCTAAGATGTTTTCTTTATATGGAAAAACATTCCAAGTGCAAAAGTAGTGTTTGCAGGAGGATTTTGCCCACAGAAAGCACTGTTAAGTCAAGACAGGTTTTATAATACACTCTGCATCTAGTGGACAAGCCTGAGATGACAAATACAGGAATTTCTTGACACAGAGAGAGATTATATTGTTCTAAAGTCTTTTTTTTCTACTACAATTTCCAAGGAAACCGATGCTTCCTAGATTATCTGTCTAAACGAAAGTGATTATATTATATTGCAGTAGACTGCTATGAAAGAGGGTAAACTGCCATTAGTTTCTACACATTTTACTCTAAGTTATTAGGAGAGTGAAAATTGTGTTCAACTGCACATTTTAAAAAGACACCAAATAACACAGTATTCAGCACACACAAGTTTACATAACAGAAAGTCCAATTTTAAGCAATTCAGGATGATGCAATGAGGACACAAAGATTGGAATAAATATTCCAGATGTCACCTCTCTCAGTGTGTGGCCTTCATCTGCTTGGTCTTAAAGAGTAACTGTGTCTCTGGGCAAGCTATCCCCATTCCAGGCAGCAGGCGGGGGAGGAACCGGAGAAAGGGTGTGTGCAGCTGGGTCTGCCCCTTTCCTGGAAGTGCTCACAGATGCTTTGGACTTAGAGATAACTGACCTGCATGTCAGTGACAATGCTAAATATGTAGATTGAGTGAGTCCATCAGTGCCTCCAACTGAAGTGGGGTTCCAGCATGATGGAAGAAAGAGGGAATGTAAAGTGGGGGGAGGGGTACCAATTAGTACCTGCTAAGACGACAGGCTTCTGTTGTCCAGTTTTTTGCCCTCAAAACCAACCCAAAAGGACAGATTTTTAAAGTCTCTGCAAAAGCGGATCAAACTGAGATGGATTCTTTTCTCCCAAAAGCCTTCCCAGATCAAAGCTCAGTAAACACTCCAAAATGACTCCAAAACAGTGACCTCCTATGCCTTTTCCCTCCCCCCACTAAGCTCCACCTCCTCAATTCGAAATAAAGGTTATGAAATATCTGGAAACCTTAAGAGTACAAAGCAAAGATCTGGGGCAGGGGGTGGGGGGGATGGGGGGGTGAAGAGGGAGGGAAAGGAAATCAGAGTCCTCCCTTGACACAAACCCTATGTTAGGCAGCTCCTGTGTTCACTCTAAGGAAGCAGGGCTACAATCCCCCAGGGACATGGTAACAAGCCCACTCCAAAGGGGAAACAGACTCTAATACTCCCTAGGTAGTAATTTGACCCAAATGAGAAATCCCAAACTATATGGACATAGTACTCTAAGTTGACATAAGCAATTCAAGTTATATACTAAAAGGACAAACTTTTAGTTGTTTATAAGAAAAAGAGTCACTTGAAAAATAAAAGAAAAAATTGCAAAATGGAACATTAATAATAATAACCAAAATATTGAATTACATTCCTTAGCATGTCAGTATGCAGGCTATACCTATAGTGTATCAGATTGATATTTTACTGTTGTTCTCTCCCAAACTGAGAAGGACTGGGCATGTTAAGCCTAAGGGAATCATATTTTTCTTTAAGATGATCAAACTAGTTGCTTGATCTATCTGCATGCGCTCACATACCTGCCATATTTGCTAGCTGTAAGATTTTTGAATGGGAAACAGTGCTCATGAATTAGGAAAAATTCATCATTGAAAAGTTTGTTCTGTAATTTAAGCAAATTATTTTCTAGATATTCAAAATAAAAACTAGAAATAAATTAAATAAATAAAAGACAACTCAACTTTGACAGTATATGTATCTTAAAAGTGCCTTAGAGTGCAAATTTTCAAAATATTTAAGATGATAAATGAAAAGAAACATGTCTTATAAAACTGCAATTGTTACATATATGAGGGTAGGGTTCCTGACGTAACTAGTTTCTTTAGGTTTCTGGACACACACACACATATATATCTCTATCCCCAGATATATATGAATATAGATAGATACATTATGGATATATTAAAAATTGTGATGCCCTTTGAGAGAAATTATTCAATTATTAGAATGAACATGGACTAGCTACTGGCCTATATATAAAAATCAAGAGGTATCTTCTTTGGATCTTTGGCATTATGTGTTCACTGATAGAAGGCTGAAATGAAAGGAATGGCAGACTCTGAGTTATTTGCCCAAAGACATCCAAATTGCCTTGTCTTCTATGATTGAGGCCAGAATACGCAATAGAAAACTCCTCTTAGCAGGGGGAGGTGATGTATGCCTGTAATCCCAGTGCTGGGAGGCTGAGACCAGGAATCGCTTGAGTCCATGGGTTTAAGACTACCCCAGGCAACATAGTGAGACCTAGTCTCTAAAAAATAGCCAGGCATGGTGGCATGCACCTGTAATCCCAGCTACCTGAAAGGCTGAGGCTAGGGATCACTTGAGTCCACAGGTTCGGGACTAGCCCACGAAAAACAGTGAGACCTAGTCTCTAAAAAAATAATAAAGAAATAAATAAAAGAAAACTCCTCTTTACAGCTCCCTGCTGGTAATGGAACTATTTTTAATGAGATGGGTCAGATAGGAAAACCTTTTTCAAGAGACAGTATCATGTGGCCATCTCTTATATAGCATTATGTGTCCTTTTGCTCTTCTCCCATTTTTCTATCTGGAATTGATGTGATGCCTAGAGGTGCAGCATCCATCTTGCCACCATAAGGGGAAAGCCACATGATATGAGTAGAGGAAAGAAAAAAGATACAATAGAGCTTAATGACAGTTTGCTGCTTTGGTCTTAAACTGGTCTTGGACTGGATGCTTTGGAACTTATGTAAGAATAATCACCACCATAAATATAAGCCACCATTAATCAGGTTTTCTATAATTTATACCCTGAACACAGTCCTAATTAATACAAATTAGTTTAGCTGGTATCAGAAGTGCATTTTTGCACATCAAAACATGCCTCCATCAGAAACTTTTAAACATTATTAGCTAATCAAATGTATTCAAATGTGTTTTGTTTACAAAGATGTCTTCTAGAACAAGATTGTGCTTACAAAAATTTTTGGTTGCAAGGATTTCTTCTAATGTAAGACTGTATTTTCCCATTTCTTATAAAATGGGATGGTGGAAACAGTTTGAAAAAAATCTAAAACTATTTTTTAAATCAAATTCCAAAATAAATAAGAATACACAGGTGATGACTCAAACATAATCCATATGAAAATGCCATACCTACTCTGTTCAGAATATATGTTTGTTTCTTCATTTGTTTTTAGACTATCACTGCTTGGAAATAGTATTTTTAAATTCACAAAGCAAGGAATATTTACTCTTTGCCACATGCTGAGTTCACAAGAAATATAACTCGATAAGATACATTTTATGCAAAATGGGGAAATAAATATTATATAAAGACAGATACATAAACACATACTTTCAGAAGAAAAGTATATATTATATCAGTTTAAAGTAGACATGGCAAACAGTTCTTGAATGATTTCCATGTTGCATAGCTTTTGAGTTTACTCAAAGAGAAAAGACATCAGAATATGTCAACCTATTTAAATTCTCACCTTATAGTAATCTGTTGCAAATGAAAAACAGCCAAGTCCATCCACTTTTTTTCTATTAAAAATTGACAATCACACAACTACCAGATATCTGTGACCTTCATCCTCCAATGATGGACTGTCTGGTCATTCATGTGATGAATGGTCTCAAACTAAATTTTGGGAACCATGGGTTTAGAATTTCAATTTCAGTTACTCAAGGCCTCTCCATTTGGTAAATGGGGTGCAAAGAAGCCCATCTGGGGAGCCCAATCATAATTAGACACCTGCCCAAATAGGAGGCGAAGCCATAGCCAGCCATGTTCAAGGCAGCCAATCCCTGCTCAGTGTCTGATCCAGGCCTGTTGTGTTTCTGCTGCAGCCACTCAGGAACACTTGAAAAAACAAACGGATTAGAAATGGTTTCTTTATTAAGACCCCATCAGTATTTCTTTAGACATTGGAGTTTTCAATTCAAATACTTATGAGAAGCCTCATTAAGTTTATATTACCCTGAACCTCATTTCCAGTGCTCGGAAAAGTGTTTGGCAAGGGAGAAGAAAGAGAATGGGAGAGGCAAAGGAGAGAATTAAACTTATCAAGTTGAATTTTTAGTATTATTCTCAAAATTACTGAAAGTTTGATTCTGCATATCGTCTAAATAAGTAGGAAAGAATCATTCCCAATAGAGAGGATTCCTTGGTGGTGCTACAAAAACAAAAAAACAAGATGCCGAAATCAAACACAAGATCTCCTGCCTTCTATCATCAATTGATTCCCTGTTTCTATGAGTTACTGGGGTCAAACTGTTGACAACGGAGCGTACTTATTTGCCTACAAGTCTTTGACAGGTGGTTCTGGAGGGTTCAATGTGACAGTGCAGGTGATCTTAGAGTGTGTGACTCTCAAGCCTGCACATCTGATATGCCTAAAAGCAGCATGAGAATGTCACAGTATGGGTACCCCATTCAGAGCCAGAGCTTATGAGGGCATCCCTTTGACTGCTGGGGCCCACAGTGCAGGGCAACAAGAGACTGGCTTGGTGTCCTTTGCTGAACTCCTACAGAGCTGCTGTCAACCCCTTACATTATCTGTTTTTCTCAGAGGCTAGTTCCTCCTTGGACCAAATGATCATGACCCTGTCAACTCTACAGGAGGCAATTCTTTTTTGAATTGGAAGTACTTCTCCATGACTGTAGCCAAAGAGTTTCAACATGTCAACTCAGGACATGACAGACATCTTCAACGAAGGTGGTCTCAAGATAATAGGTGAAAAAAACTGTTAGCTACTTTCCACCATTTCATCAGTAATATAGCTACATATAATAGAAACATCTGGTAGGGATTCAGAGGAATTCTTTGCATCCAGCAAGATACAATATGTCACAAGATTCCACAAGCACTACTAGTGAATTTGCTTTGATGTCAGTGACACATTTGCAACCCTAGATGACACAACAGGGATGGGTGCTTACTTCCAGTAGAATCAGCACCAAGGCCAGGGAAGCAGGAAGAAAACTGTGAGAGAGGAGTCTGAACGTCTGCCAAATGCCACTGTGTCTCTCTGAACTAGTTTATCTTGCACTCTTTTTTTCCTAAAAAATTATGAGTCTTACTTGAGTGACAACATGTTCTCAGCTCATAATGTTATCTGAAACTCCCTACCTTCTTCTCTCACCCTATTTTAGGAGTAAGCAATGGGGTTTCAGACTTGCTGTGCAATGGCTCTGAGTCTGTTATTATCTATTCGTGCACACACACCACTACATCAGAAACTCATTTTCCTATCCATGGGACCATGTAAAATTATAACACTTTATAGAAATTATGAGTGAGTTAAATAGCATAACTCAAAAAAAAAAAACCCTTTAAGTCCTTACAACTTGCATTTTAAAGGCAATATTTTTCTATAATTTGTGATTCTCTTCCCTCTCCTTTCACCCAAAATGAAATATTTTAGTCCCCAGAATCTAATATTTTCCAGATTCTTATGACATTCACAAAACCCCTCAATACTCATAACTTCTACTTAATTCTTAAACTCTCTTAGTTGGTGAAATCCAACAGTTTTAACTAAGATAAAATAAATATGCAATACTAACTTCCTTTTTATACTGTGACCCCAAGTATTTTATTTATGTGTTTGAATGTAATATGGGATTTTTGAACCAGAAAACTACTTTTTAAATTAGAGGGTAAGCAAAAAGGCTAGCTTCAGATAACATTTTCACTAGTTGATGTGAGAAAACTCAATGGTCAGAGAGACTCCTTGCTTCCTAAAAGTCAATATCTTGAATAAGAAGAAATGATATGTGTTTTAGACAAATAAGTATCAATTTAACAACAGACTCATAGGTCACTTCTGTTAGGAGAAAATCCATTACTCATTTTATTAGGTTAAAGCAGAAATTGCTGGTAAGGAACTGTTTCCACTAATAGAAACAGCAATATCATTTGCTTCAACTAATAAAAAGAAAACAGCCCCCCGGAAGGATTAACAGACTTGCCCAAAGTTAGGAGCCAAGCTGGAATCCAAAGCAAGACCTCTGGAAACCCACACCAGGTGGCCTCGCATTCTGAGCACACAATCAGCTGTCTTTCTGTTACAGCTTCTGTTTTCTACCATTTAAAACATCCCTGTCACAGACAAGAAAGAATTAAAGGGACTTTCTGCTTGAGAATAAACAAGACAATAGAATATTTAAACCTTGACTGGTGATTCTACCAGAACTTAGTTATTAAAGCTTTTCAATTTCTAATATATACTCCCCCAAATAATATTTAGTACAATTATTTTTACAAATTTTTACAAATTTTTAATTTTTTAATTTTGAGACTTACAATTATCCTTAGCAAATAAGGATATAATACTTTTGTTTTCTAATGGAAGAAATATAGTAGTGCAAAATTATGAAGAAAATTAAGAACAAACAAGGAAAAGTTTATAAAAGAGAAAAAGTGATAAAATATTTTGATGCAGAATCTTTTATTTAAATTTTCTTATATGTTAGAGGTTATTTCCTTAGAACAGATTCTTTCAGGAGACTTTTGCAGGACAAAAAGGTTTGCATGGCTTCTGATAAATAATAACATATTGCCCTATAGAATTATTGCTGCATTTATACTTTCATAGGCTTAGTTTTGACTCCCTCCTCCCTAGCACATTGATTTTTCCTGTCAATATTAGTCACTTTTTATTACTCTTTAATGAAACACTGGATCACAGTTTCTGTACTGTTTACAAAGTCAACGTATGGAAATGCCATGTTGATATAAATGTCCCTTAAACCACAAAGATATTACTTAAGATGTCTCCTTAAAGTAGTATGTGCAAAATAGTGGCAAATTGATTACTTTTTCACTATACCATGGTAAATGAGACTGACTTCTAGAAGTTAATCTTTACTTGTTTTCAATTTACTCATTTCACTATTACCAAGTAACCTCTTTTTTCCTAGAACTACTTAAACTTTGATGGTAATACTATTTTCCTCCTTATGCTATCATATAAAACATATTTACACTTAAAAGTTACTACAGAAATCAGAAGCAATGTTCAATAAATTTAATTCAGGTCATTTAATTAAATATACCATACACAGAATAAATCAAATTTTCAAGATCAATTTATTGTTATTGATTCTACACAATTTTACCATCCTAAGCCCTTTCAGAAATTTATTCTATATATTTATGCAAAGAGTTTTGTATTATTTCAAATTGAAAATGTATTGCTACTATCAATAACTTAAGCTGGATGCCTCTTCCCTGCATCATTTAGGAGAAAGACAACTTTTTTATTTTTTTTTTCATTTCATATCAGTCACTCACTCTTTTAAATTCTTATTACTTACTACATAAGCACAAGATCATAAAATAACAAAGTAATTTAAGCGCTAGATTATATTACGACATATAAGATAAATAAAGGAAAATAAAACTAACACAATTTATTTACTTATATAGTTCTGATTTTCTTCTCATGGCTTTAATTGGCAAGCTCAAAGACCATAAGCATAACACCACCTGGTATAGCTCTAAGTATATTTATAGAAAATATTTAGTGCAAAAAATATTCATATAAATATTTTTAGGTACATGAATATATAAGTACATATTGTATATAAGTAAATTTTATACATTATACTCAAATTTATAAATATAAGTATATATTTTATATATGTATATATTTTATACTGTTTATATTTTATAAGTATTTATAAATATATCCATAAGTCATAAGTATTATAAAATATATAAGTATTTTAATATAAAAAGTATTTTTACTTACAGAAATAAGTAAAAATAAAGTACCTTTACTTTTGAAAAGTATAAAGGGGTGATGGTAAAAGCTAAGACAAGGTAATGCTTCTACGCTGCATTAAAACTAGTAAAAGTGTAACACAAATAGACTGTAAGTTATGCAAATATGATATACCTTGAGCTACCACCAAAAAAGCTATAGAAAGAGATAAGCATAAAAAATACTATAGATTAACGAAATTCTAAAATGTTCATATAACAAAGGTATCAGGAAAAAAAGAACAGAAAGTGAAAACCAAAGAATAAATAGAAAACAAAAACTAAAATAACAGACTTCACCCACATGTCAATGATTATATTAAATATTATTAGTCTAAATACATCAATTGAAAAAAAAACAATGATATGAATCAGACAACTACACACTGACTACAGAAACTTGCAGTTTTAAATATAATGACAGAAGCAGGAAGAAAAAATGGAAAAAGATACACCATGTATATATCAATTTTAAAAAATGTAAGGATAGTTCTTGCCCACCTGTGATTATGCAGGTGCCTCTCTTTTTATTTCACCTTTTCCTAATAACCCTGTCCTTTCAAAATGTAAAAAAAAAAAAAAGGGGGGGGGGAAGGAACATTCCATAATTATGAAAACATCAGTTCAACAAGAAGACAATGCAATACTATTGTATGTGCACCAAAATAGAGTTGATAACAAGTGAAGCAAAAGTGATGCAATAGAAAAGAAAAAAAAGACAAAAAACAGGAATATTCAGAAATTTCACCACCGTTCTGTCAAACTTAATAGGACAAGTAGACATAAAATCAAGGATATAAAAGAACTCAACAATACATCAGTCAGTAAGATCTAATCACAGAAAACACACAACAGCATGAGGCAGGTTATTTTGAAGTATCTGTTGAACGAATACCAAAATATACCACATTCTGGTTCACAAAAAGCAACTCAACTAATTAGCAGAATTTAACTCTTACAAAGTATACTTTCTAATGCCAGTGGAAGCAAACCAGAGATCAGTAACAACAAGGGAATATGGAAATTTACAAGTATCTACACAGTAAACAACACACTTCTAAGTACTTCTAAGGTCAAAAGCAAGGACTAAATGGAAGCTAAAAAGTAAACTGAAATGAAAATGTAACCTCTGCGACACAGCTATTGAAGAGTTGAAAGGGCGGTATGTAGCCTTGCATATATATCTTAGAAAAAATGAAATGTCTGAAGTTAATAACCTAGGTTCCTATCTCAAATCCTAAAAAAGGGGAAAAAAGAAATAAAAAGGAAACTAATAATAAATGGCAGAAATCACTAAAATTAAAATACGAAACAACATGGAAAATCAATTTAAAAGATCAATAACATTGATAAATCTCTAAAGAGTGACAAACAAAGAAAATATGAGTATCAGGAATGAAACTGAGAATATCACCATAGGTCCTACAGATAGATACCAAAATAATAATAAAGGAATACTCATATATTATTAGTTCTACAGACACAAGCTGATAGGTAAAATTGATCAGTTTCTTGAAAAATACAAATAAACTCAACTTGTCCATTATAAAACAAGTAATTTTAACCACAAAAATTAATTAAAACCACAAAAAATGAAATAATTTTAAATTGTTCAATATCATTGACCAGAAAAATGCAAATTAAAACTACAGTAAAACACCAGTATACAACAATCAGAATGGCTAATGTAAAAGTAGTGACAACACTAAATGCTGGTGAGGATGCAGAAAATTGAGAAAATGGATTATTCATTCATCCCTGGTAGGAGAGAAAATTGTTCCATTTTCAAAGTTCTTATAAAACTATACAGGTAACTGCCATGTGATCTGGCAATTATACTCCTGGCCATTTATCCCAGAGTCATGAAAACTGGTGTCCACACAAAAAGTTGTACACAATGTTAAGCACAACTTTGTTTATAATAATCAAAACTGGAAACAACCCAGATATCCTTCAATAGGTAAACTAAATCTGGTACATCACACCATGGAATCCAGCCTGTGATGAAAACAAACTATCGATACCCCCAAAAACTTCAATAGCCTTCTGAGAATTATGTTGAGAATTAAAAAAAAAAACAAAAAACCTGTGCCAAAGGTTACATATTATTTAATATGATTTATACAACAGATTTGAAATGACACATTGTAGAAATCATGAACAAATCAGTGACTGGGCGGAGTTAGGGTAGGGGAGGAGTTGTAGGGAAGCCGGTGTGGCTACAAATGGGGACTAGAGATCCTAGGGAAGATTCTGTATCCTGACTGTATGTATTTCAGTATTTTGGTTGGGATGTTCTATTGTGGTTTCTCAACCTGCTACCACTGGCACCAGTCTCCTCCCAGGACTGCACACCTGTGCCTATGCAGGCAATTATTTTTTTTAACAAATCTGTGCCTTTCAGAGGGAGTTCATCATGCCAGCTTGTATCTGTGTAAGCAACTTCTCCTCCTTACGTTTTTTATAAATAACAAACCTTCCTCACTGGCTACACATATTAAAAAGAGATGCTACTACCTGAAAGTGGTGTAAAGCACACAAACAAACATACTATCTTTTGGAATTATTTCTTACACTGCATGTGAATCTATAATGACCTTAAAATAAAAAAGTTCAATTTAAAATGATAGTACCAATTTGTTGAAGACTTCCATAAAATAGGACACAGGAAAATGTATAACACTTGAATATAAAGCAGTAAAATGTAATCAATAGGGCTTTGTGCGCAAGTAAAAATCAAACAAAAACCAGTTAACTTGCAGAAATTAACTTTAGTAAAGTAAATGCTATGTGATTTCCCTATGTGAATTAAAAATAAAGGTGAACAAAGAGATGAACCATATAATGCATTCATCTGATTTCCAATTTTTCATAACACCATACATACTGACAACTGTGTAATTCCCAGTCTTTGATTTATCAGATGTGCCTAACGGATTTTGTTTTCAAGACCTTTATGATCTAGGAAGTGACATAATTTTCTTAAACTGATAAGATATTTTTGAATGAACTGAATAAAAGTCAAAAGAGCGTGTGTATTTAGGTCCAGTGATATGTTAATAAAGAACATACAAGAGAAAAAATGACTAAGACATAGTATTTCTATGCACTGTTGAAAGATTTCCAAAAAAAAAAAAAAAAAAAAAAAACCAGGTAATTAGCTTACTTATTTTCTGCTCTTCAAGTAACTTATGCTATACCCAATGTGAAAGTAGATAAACATTAAAAACTAAGTCAAGACAAAACTTATCCCAACATGTACAAATGGTTCACTAGCTCATGATGAACAATTTTCCTTTGGATAGTCTGTAAGTCACACGACCCACCACTGCTTCCATCAAGCTGAAGCAAATCCACAGCAAGCAGAGACTGCACTTGTTGTAAGCACTTAATCCTGTTAACGCCGGTTTGACGTTGGCATGTGCCACATCATCCAAAATGAATTTCTAAATGACATGATGAAAAGCATACCTAATTGCACACATGGTCCTTTGATAGTATTTCACTAATATAACGCCTCAAACTAAGGGTAAACATTAATTATTGTAAAATTTTTTGAACCCTGAAAATGCAATTTAAACAAAACAGATGAGAATTGTTATAAACCTCAGTTATATACGTATATATAAAAGACAAAGGGAAATACTTTCATATTCACTCTCGGAAATGAGGTAAGATTTATACTAAAATGTAATTTAATTGCCTAGTTAATCTTTTTAATGTCATTATAACTAAATTAGTGGAGTGTATAAATGCTCACTTAAAACCTAACAAAATTTGAAATAATTGTGCTCAAGATAGATAATTTATTTCAATCAGTAATTATTTTCCTGAAGTTTAGGAAGGAAAAATGTATATATCATATCTCCTCAAGAGGCAAACAAAAAAAAAATCACATAATTTTTAAATTACAGATTTACATGTTTATAGATTTACATATTACATAATATTTATGTATACAACCTAAACTATTTAGAAGACTAGTAATAGATTTTTTAATTATTTCTCCATCTTATTAAGAGAAAATAGAAAGTAAAAATATATATTACATTTTGCCCTATAAATTTAAAATGGTATTTTATCATTCTCCTCTAATTTATGTAAACAGAAGGGAGGTTAGAGTCTGAAAGTACCAACTTTCTGAAACTTAAAGTAAGAATTAAATATAATCTTATTTTTACTTTAAATAAAATGTCTATGTATTTTCTTTGCTTTTTTAAAACATCATGCAATGCATTAATAATTTAACTTCATTTTTATCATAAGTAATTGAGGTATAGAGAAGGCTATTTCTATGAAAATATTGTTAACTGTTGTTTATATAGTCGCTTGTCTTAATAGCAGTCATTTTGCTTTTTTCCTTACTATTTGGGCTGCATGCTTCTGTTTCACACTAACATCAATAACATACATATCTCTAGGGGAGGAAATGTAACACATTCTAAGTTGTTATCTGTAACTTGCTATAGACTGAAAACTAAGAATGTTAAAACTCTGCCAACTAACAATGAGTTAGACCTGAAAGAAGTAAAATAAATTTCTTCCATTCCATGATATTGCAAAAATTGCACAAATTACATAAAAATCACTTAAGTCAATAACAGGCATTTCTTTTCTCATTTATGTCTAAGTCCCTGACTATGTATTGACAGCTAAGGTCATGAAAAATTTGTCTTTATGATAAACTAAATGACATTTAATACTCTACGTAAGTTTTGTTGACAAGCACAATCAAAGGTGACATATCCACAGGTTCACTGTGGTCTAAAGAATCCACTAAATGTGAGTTTCTGCTTTTTAATGAAATATTCTGACATTCATTCAATCTATATGATCAGGAAAGGGTTTCCTAAAATTGCTTCACAGAATACCACTTCTGACAGATGGCCTCCAAAAAGCAGGATTCTTATTCCAAGAAGTTAGAGAAAGAAAGCCAGATTTACTGAGTTTGGCAATTCATCTGTAATGCAAGAAACTCTACGGGGATGTTTATGTGTGTGTGGTAGAACCTATTCAATGAAAGGAGCATTCCACAAACCTTACTTTGAAAAATAAAAATCTAGGAAGAGTGGCATGCCCAAGATACACAAGCTCCAACAGACTTTCTCACCATGGGTTTACAACAAGACTTCCTTTTCTGTGAATTAGCTTGGAGCTACAGATCTGTTTGTTCAGACCACCTGTGTCACTTACAGACGGAATGACAGCAGCACAGTGTAAGTGCTCCCCATATTCTTTTTTTCCTGTGGAAACCAGGATTGAGGTAGCAATATTCTAAGTTTCCGAGTCTCTAACTTTTTGGAGTAGAGCTCCTCAACAACTTCACTTGGAGAGTACAGTGTGGGGGACAACTATTACTTTGTTGAGTGAACAATTGAGATAGCAGGGGAATTGATTACTGCAGGATAGTCTAACTTACTTGAACCAAAACAATAACTGAATTGGAAAATAATGAATAACACAAAAGAACTTGACATAGACCTGAAGTTAAAGATGTTTAGATAGCAAAGATTCTCTAATTAGTTTTTGTCAGGTAAATATACTTGTCAAGCAAAAAATATTTAAATTCAATATATACCTGGAATTTTCTAGGCTCCAACAGGCATTGGGAACACTGAACTCTGGTAAAGTGGTATGAAAAATACATGTCTTCTACTCTCACAGAGCATAGAATCATCCTAACTAGAAGGCAGAAAATGAACATGGGTCATATACTCATTTTTAAAAAACTGATGGCATGTTTCTTATTAATAATTACATCTGTAATTTCTAAATTTCATTTAAAGATATACTAAAATTATGGCAGTCATAGCAACAAAAAATGATCATTAGTCATTTTCTTGATAGAATGATAGATCTTAATTTCTTGGTTTCCTTTAGCATTGAAAATTCATTTGGATATAACCATGAAACTATTTCAACATTTATTTAGGAAAACTATTTGGAGAAAACAAATTATTTCCACTTAAGTCCATGAAAATGCTACAATTTAAATTTTTCTTTTCCCTTTTTTTATGGCACTGCATACCAATACTTTTATTAAGTGTTACTGAAACTCACAAAAAAACCTTATTTTAAAATTGTATTTATTTCTCGGTGGGATAATCTTGGGGTAAACAAATTGTGCAATCAATTTAAAAAGCTAAAATAAAAAAGTGCCACAAAAATAAATAACTAAAAATAAAATAAAATTGTTTTTCTCATCATGTTAATGCATCACTTTCTGTCTATAAAAGCAACACATTTTCTATAGTTTAAGGTAAGATAGTAATATAATGTTTATTATCTCCAATTTTCAAAAAACAAAAGATCTCCGATGACTTCCAGAAGATTTTTATAATTCATACATGTGTCCTAAATACTTCTACATGAACATGGAATCGATATCTGCAATGAATATTTTAAAAAGTTAGTTGAAATGTTCGTGTTTAATTTAAAAATTAACAGATACTAGAGAGAATTCAATCAACCTAAGGGCTGACCTCCATGCCTAATGGATAAAATGTATTTCAGGACAACAATTTCTGAGGTTGACTTTTGAGGACACAAATTTAATCAGTCCTCATATATTCATTGCTAGTATATAGTGAAACAAGAAAATTTCATATTATAATTGCATGGTGGTCAAGGTTTCTGACTAGAGAATAATTGACTTATCTTTCCTCACAATTTAACATAAATCATCATCATCCTGCATGAACCAAGCAAATAATGGTTTATCTTCAGGTTCACTACATATTTATAATGACATTCTAACTCTATATAAAACAACTCATTAGTACATTTTTCACACTCAACCACAGCCTTGACTCTCTGTCTTTTCTCTCTTCAGATGTAGTAATTTTTATTAAATCCCTTTAACTTTATAAATTTTTCCAAGGAAAGAAAACACATGACCAAGAATCAGAAAGAAGATGATCTGATTAGAAACATCATACTTAAGAAAGGGCTAAGTACTACATTATAAGTGGAACTTATTAGGCAATATTAACTCATCAGCACACAAGAGAGGGCCACTATTTAACAGAGTGAAAAAAAAACAGTATTACAAATAAAAATTTTGCTTTTTTTTCAGTAATTACCCACTGAAAAAATAATTTAGAAATATTCGTGGCCAACCCAGCATCCAAAACATGTTAGAAACTCTGAGGCTGTTGGTGACTAATGGAATTCATTAGACATTTCAGAAGCAGATGTTAACACTCAAGCATTTGGGTGCATACTGTCTGTAATTAATGAAACAACCCCACAAAGACACACTGTTATGTTAATATGTATACGTTAAAAACGTCAGTGTTTTTAAGGGCAAACAATAGAGTCTGCTGTGAGTAACGTTTGAGTACTAAAAAGCAATCACCCTTAAAAAATGCAGAGTGGATATAGAGTTTTGAATTCCATCTTAAGATGTATTAATCTTTTTAATATCAAAGTACTTCCAGCGAATAGAGTTTAGAAAATAGTATCTCTGAAAGTCACAGACAGTAATTCTTTTTGCATTGTACTTCTTTATTTCATCTGATGATGAACAACTGAACTAGTAGGTATCAAAGCAGTTTAAAACTGAAGGACATCATTAACTACAAATGACATATCAGTCTTAAGAAAATAAACACAAACCTCTGCTTTATAAAAATTAGTAAATATTAATAATTTAGTTTAACTTTACAATTTAAATTTATCTTCTATATATTAGCAATGACAAATCTGTATTAAATGCCAACAGTCTGTATTATTTCTTTTTTACTTTTTTTGTTAATCCTAAGGATATTTTAATTATTTCTTCAGGCAGTATGAAACCAATGTATTTAAATAATGTTTCAATATAACACAACAAAACTATTTAAATTTCCTAAATGTTTTGATTTCAAAGTTCAAATATACTCTTTTAAGTTAATAGAATTTGTGGGTTTTTTTGTTTATTTTAGCTTTTTATCACTCTGTATCTAGTCAGCAGTTGGGAAAATTACTGTTCATATCCAAGTTACCCATGGAAAAGCTATCAAAGTTAAGGAAATATTTGCAATATGGTTATGATCTTAAAGACAGAAATCTAAAAAGTCCAACATTCTGCCTGACAGACAGATAGAAAAATATGTATATGGAAAAGCAGACAGTACTGTAGAGTCAAATGTAAGGAGAGAATTTGCTTTTCAGTCAACAGCTGATAATGAACAATGTCATCTCCTGAGTAAAACAAAACCACATCAGGTTAAGAAGGTCCTATTTCTCCATGAAAGTCTGTCCTTGAGCATTTGAGTGGGCTAATTAATTATGTCTTCATATTTTTGAACACTAGAGGGAGTATGGAAAGGAAAAAGAAGACAATTACCGACAGGAGCTTTAGATAACACAGGCCTTTGCAATAGTTTGTTTATTTTTTAGGGATATAGTGAAATTAGCCAAACTTTTTAAGAGACTGTTCAATATCCCTTTTCATCCCTCATTTCCCCATTAATTCAAAAATTATAACTAGCGGTATTAGATGCACAGTATTCAAGAAGCAAAAACTCATGAGTTATGAAAAGTAGACATACTTTTTATATTTCAGCCTATTCTATAAGAAAGTGGAACTAAATTTGATGATGAGGAACCAATTCTCAGTGCTTCTAAGGTTAAATGGTTTCCCAACACCTAAGGGAATAATGGGTACTCCCAAGTCAGAGGCAGACTTTTCATTGACGGTGAAGCCCTGAGTTAACAGACCAGTTTTCAGGTTTATGGAGACATACGATCTCCAGAATTTTCATGTGGGTGGGACAGCCTGGGATCCCTGATAGGGTATGAAAGGGATGAAGACTTGATGATTTAATATTTTTTAAACAATTGGAACTCTGATACATACAAAACATTCAAAGGACTAGCTATTCATGAGAGATTGTTAGTCTGTTTCAAAGATAAATATGAATCAGGTTAGCAGGATGAATTTAATAAGGATAGTAGATTATAAGATCAAAACAGAGGAAACAAGAGCTCCCCCCCACAACCCAACAACTTTTGTACTATCACCATCTGAACAGACAAGGAGATAAAGAACAGGCAGGAGTGGTAAAGATGTGGAGTCAAACTTGGATGAGGCAAAAGGTGTGGCAAGGGAGTAGAGTGAGTCATGAAAATGTGCACAACACATCATTCCTAAAAGAGCAAGATCACTGAAAGAGGCAGGGACAAAGTAGTGAAAATGGAGCTCAAGGTAGTTAGCAGGGCAGGAAGGAAAATCTTGAACATCTTGTGAGGACCACTGTAAACTCTGACTTTGAATGAAATGGGAAGTGACTACAGGGATCTCAAAGAGTAAATGGATCTAATCCTTACCTGACTATTGGAACATGCACATACATGCACACATGCACACACACACATTTAAGGAAACAAGAGAAAGGAATAGTCATGAGGCCAAAGTACAACACAAATGAGACAAATGACTTATGACTTGGATCATGGTGATAACAATGGAGGTAATAAGAACTGGGATTCTGGAAACATTTCCAAGCTGTAGTAGACTGGACTTTCTGAAGAACTGTATATAATGCATGAGAGAAAGAGGAGTTGGTAATGACTCTAAGGGGTAGAAGAAAAGAAACACTGTTGATTGACATGGAAAAAACAACAAAGAAATCTGGTTTGGGTTGAAGGGTCAATTAGGGTTCATTCTGAGACATGATAAAGTGAAGATTTCTCCTAAAAACTCAAGTGGTGATGTGGAGCAAATCACTGATTATATAATGCCATAAGAAAGATCTGGGCTGGAGATATAAATTTTGAAGTTCTGAACCCATAAATAAAGAATTATCCAGAAGAATGAATAAAAATGTCAAAAAGAGCATGGCGCAGGTAATTTTTATGGATCAAAATTTAAGCTTAGGCATCTCAGAGGAGGAATAAGTAAAGGTGACAAAGGAAAGCTAGTGTGATAACAAAAGCACTGTATTCTTCAAGTCAAGAGGAGGACTATTGAAGATATTATCAAAAGCTGCTGGTAGATAAAGTAAAATTAAGACTGAGGAAAGGTTATTTGACTAAGCATCGTGGAGTTTTTGACAACTATGATCAAGAGACAGGTTCATTGTAGTGGCTAGTGTGTTGATCATAAAAGAATGGAAGAAATAGATGACAGTAACTATAGGTAACTAGGTTTTTTTATAAAGGGAAGATAAAAAATGGGATGGTGATTTTCAGTGGAAATGAGATCAAGAGAAACCTTTATTTTTATTTTCATCTTTCTGCTGATGGGAATCATCTGGACGGGGGTGAAAAATAATGGTACAGGAGATACTGGGGAGGACAGTGAAGAACTGTTACTGACTGAGCAGATGAGAGAGTACGGTGCTCAGGTACAGGTGATGACTGGTTTTTTTGCCCTTAATAGCCTTAATAATAAATATTCTAGGCCCTGTATCCTTAAGTTCAAGTTCCTCATATGGTACAAAATGTATGAAGATTTCATGGTCAACTTACTAGATAGAGAACAAGAAGGCACAAGCAGGAAGTAACTGTTAAGTCAACTAAGCACACATATGACAGTGACACAAGAGTATAGACATGAGGAGGAGAGGATGCAAGTAGAGCTGAAAACTTCAGTGTTGTCAAAACTGCCTGAGACAAGACTGTGTTGCTCACTGAGGAGCCTCTAGAGATAAGGCCAAGTTAGTAGATGGGACTGCTGGTTGTCAGGCCAGGAGGCTGGATTTGTTCAGTTGACATTTTAAGTATCAGGAAGATAGTATGTGATCTTTTAAGCAGGGGCGTGGCCTGCAGAAAGGAGTGCATTAAGAAGATTAATCCGGCAGTGTTCAGAGAATGAATTGGCAAACCAGAACAAAAACCAGAAAGATTAGCTCTAGGGCTATTAAAACATCATCCTTGAGATGAATAGCCCTGGGATTAGAAAGATAGCAGAGAGGAGGAGGCAGCCAATCTGAACCTCCCTTTTAGCAAGAATCCACAAGATGCATCAATGGTTTTAGACTCTTGTTGTATCATGTAGTTTCCTTTCATAACCCTTAATACTCCTTAAGAGATATTGTTTCTATTTGCATGTAAACTCCAGATGACAGGAGCTATGGACATGCTGTTCTACTGTCTCACACCCCATCCTGCATCTAATAGGCATTTAAAGAAAATTTTTCCGCATAATTAAGAAAGGCATTGGGGCATATCATATAGAAGATGATGAAGAGTAGGTGGGGGGGAGGGAAGAATAAAGAACAAAGACTAGAAGAGAAGGAAAAAGAAAGTCAGAGTACGGAGAATTATATGGAAGGGGAAAACTTGCTAAAGAGCATCAGGATCACTGTTGCTGGAAACTGGGGAGCTGCTTTAAAGGAAGAAATGCAAGAGTCCAGCTGGATCCAACATGTGTTCTCTGAATTAGTTAAGTTCTTGGCCTCAACTTCCTTACATGTAGAACTATTGTAATAACATCCAAGGGTAGCTGATGACTAGATGAATTAACTGAATACATCTCCTGCTACCCACTGAGCACAGCACAGATGGTAGTTGTGGCCATGACCACTATGGCCATCACTGAACTTCTACAACCTACACAGTTCAAACCTCTCCTCCCTCCATAACATGGGAAATGGCAGGAAAATCATAGGAGATGAAGGTCCTTCTCTCAGTCAACACTGTACTGACATCACTCAAGAACTAAGAGTGGCAACCTCTGCTCCTCTCTTCCACGTTTCCCTTCTTTTCCTCATATTTTGAAAGGAGGTTCAGTGAAAGGGAAACAAAGTAGATTAATGTAAGGGATAGATTTCTCTTTTAAAAGAGAAAAAATATAGAAAGCACCAATGACTTGGCTGGGCACAGTGGCACGCTCCTGTAATCCCAGCTACTTGGGAGATGGAAACTAGGAATCACTTGAGTCCATAGATTCAAGACTACCCTCAGCAACATAGTGAGACCTAGTCTCAAAAAAATAGCCAGGCATGGTGGTGTGTACCTGTAATACCAGCTACCAGGGAGGCTGAGGCTAGGGATCACTTGAGTCCATGGGTTCAGTACTACCCCAGGCAACACCCAGTCTCTAAAAAAAAATTTTTAAATAAAGCCCCAATGACTGATGAATAAACATCAAATAAAAGCATAAAAAAAAGATGGGTAAAGAATGCAATATGAGGCGATATGGAAAAGAGAAAATCTGGAGCAATTCTCAACTAGGGTGACCCTCTCCCCCAGCAGCACATTTAGTGCAGTGTAGAAGCATTTTTAGTTGTGACATGGACATTTTCCGTTGCTGCTGGCCTGTGGTTAGCAGAAGCCAGAGAGGCTGCTACACATTCTACAAAATACAATGGATTGTGAATAACAAAGAATTACCTTCCCCAAATGGTGACAGAGTTGAGAAACACAGAAGTAGGGATTAAAGGTAAAGAGAAGAAAGAAGCAGAGCCTGTCTGATCAGTCATCTGCTCAAAACCAGAGTTCATATGCTACACTGAGTAAAACTCTTAAAATGCCCACTACTCCTGCTCACTTAATCCCTGTCACCCCTGCTCACTTACTCGGGCCATACTGGTCTTTTTACTCTTCTGCAAACACACAGCCACGTGGGTCTGGGAATGCTGTTCCCTCTGCTGGGAACAGCTACATAGATTTGCCACAGCAGACACCTTCACCCCTAATACATCCTTTCTCAACGAGGTGTAAGCAGGATCAGCCTATTTGAAACTGCACCTCCTCCTCATCTCTGCTCATGCCATTATACCTTCTATGATTTTATAGGATGTGTCACCTTCCGGTATGTGGTGTCATTTGGCATCTATTTTGTTGCTTTGTCTTCCCTTCCCCCTCCAACCCAATATGTAAGTTCCATGAGGAAATCTGTCTGTTGGGTTAGCCAGTATATTACCAGAATCCAGACGGTACCTGGCATATTGTCACTGCTAAAATTACTTACTGAATAAGGAGACCCAGACACGTTCAAATAATAGTAATGATCACAAATACTCATGCAGTGATCATTCTGCTCACAGGAGCTGCTTTCAGTACTTTACATTTATTGCCACATTTAATCTCCCTAACCAATTGATATGGTAGGATATATTATTAGCACCTTTCACCTTAAGGAGACAGAAAGGGGAGAGCAATTTCAAATGAAGCAGACTGACTTCAGAGTATGAGAACTTGTTCTTCCACACAAGGTCTGACTGTACAACACAGCCTCAAAATCTGTTACTAAAAAAAAGCCAATTCCAAATACTTATCACTTATACCCTATTGCATTTACAACTGAATAGAAACATTGATCTCATATTTAAGATTATAAAACTACTTTTATTTTTTTGCTTGTTTGTGATAACACCGGATGACAATGTTGAATGATTCAGAGCTACAGGCTCACATTTCTTCACACGTATGTTCCCACACCATATCCACCACCAAGCATCCAGAGTCCACCACAGCCATCCACTGGGCACCAACCTCTCTCACAGAGCAATTTTCAGTGAATTCTGGTTGTCCAATATGGTTATCACTGTCACCAAAAGTAAAAAGAAAGAGTTACTAGATACCTTTTTCTGATTATACTGTCATAATTTAGTTGCTTTATTTCAATTAAATTATCATGCAGAGATCATTTATTGACATATACAAAAGCTTCACTATCACAATCTATATAAAGCAGTATTTTAACAAATTTTAAAGAGAATAATAACTAGTTACTGATCATTTTCAAATGCACTCACATATCTTTGACAACAAAGAACACTGGGAGAGACGATATTACAAGTAACTACTGATTCTAGTAACATAGGTCAAAAATTTACACTTTAGCACAATTGCTAAGAGACCTGTATCTTCTTTTTCATTTGTCTGGATTTCTTTTATTTTCTTATTTTCATACAACATCAATCTTATGGTTATTGTTCCCCTTAGGCATGCCCCTCTCATTAATAATGCACCCCTATACCACCACCCCGCTCCCCACGACCCCTTCACCCATTCTTGTCATTCCAACTCCTCTCCGTGCAAGTCATTGGTTGATATTTAGCCCACTGGTCTCTTTCCTTTTTTGGAGTAATGCCTAAGACCCATCTTCAAATGTAGCATAACAAAGGAACATTTATATGAGTTTAAAAGCCTTGCCCTTGTATTCTAAAACTATAATGTATCATTACAGGAGTTACTATACATCTTATTAAGTGAAGTTGAAATTCATTAACTAGGAGAGAAATCAATTAAAACAGAAAGTGAGATGAATGCTTCTTCCATCCCTGAGTTCCACTCTGACTTACTATGCCCCTGGGCATATTCTCCAGCATTCTAGGGTTACTTCCTGCACTCTTTTAGGGTGAAATGAATGTACTCTCAGTGATTTTCTTCAAGGGCATGCCCTCAATCTCATTCATGTCTGCAGAGAGTCTTGAGCACAGTGTCTTACATATATCAAGAAATCAATAAATCTTTCTTAATTCATGAATTAATGAAACATGGGAAAGTAATACAACAAACAAAGAAAAATGATCTCTGGGACTACTTTTGAAAAGATAATCCACTTTATTTACAAAAAAGAAAAAATTCTTTCCATCTATGTAAAGATGTAGTCTAGCATGGGTCATAACAATAAAAACAGTATGAGAGCTAAACTTTAGACCCACGAGAGTTCTATAGCTGTTGAAGATTGATAAGGTAGATAGGTTGATGCATAGACAGATACAATTAGATACATGGATAGATAGACAGACAAAGCAATCCCAAAGCCAGGGATATATATGCCCCAGTGTGAAACTGCATCTATCAAAACCTCTCCAAGAAAAATAGCTAATCAACTACTCATTTGCTTCCTGTACTAAAAAAAACACACACACACAAAAACCCCACCAGATTATATTAGTGTTTCCTTTTTCCTGTTTTGGAGGTCTAGAACTTTTGATCTTGGAAATTATGGAGCTGAGTTTCAAATAACTAGGTGAACTTTTTTTTTTTTTAAATGCCAGTCACTTTGCTTTGTCTACTTATAGTCAGTTTCACTCACGCAAGAGTCCTTGGGTTTGTGTGAAAACACAAGTGCATGTGAACTTTGTTCCAGGAGAAATGCACACTAGGTAGTCACACGTTCAAGGGCCTCTGAGATATGGGAAAGTGGGGTACTGAAAACCATTGCTACTAGAAGACAATTGATTTGACCAATTTGTCTTAACTGGTATATTTCTGTCCCACAAATATTGTTTGAAATCTTGGGATAAAATTTTATATTTTGAAAACAGTAAATAAATATCAGTATATCTTCCAGTTTTTTGAGTGGTTAATGCAAGAGGAGAACCAGTTAGAGATCATCAGCTTTGCTTTCTCCAGACAAAAATGATGTGCATTATATGTACTTACAAACCTATTCATAGTGTGCCAAATACCATATGACTGACTCACTGGGCACAGGTATACAATTATTCTATAAGGTGGGCATGGTGACAACGTGCCTATAAAAAACAGCCTATGGAGTCATGGCTAGGACTGGGGATCTAAGTTAGAGGCCCACCTGGGGCAACATAGGGAGACCTAGTCCCCCAAAAATAGCTGGGCATGGTGGCACACACCTATAATCCCAGTTACCTGGGAAGCTGAGGCTGGGGATCGCTTGAGTCCCTGGTACCACAGGCAATGTGAGCCTGCGTGTGGTTCCATGGGCAAAAAATAGCAAGACCTAGTTTCAAACATTATGGCGTTTTTAAAAATGAACAAATTGGTTCCATTAGACTACTCCTGTCCTTCCATTCTCAATTCAAAAATATATATATATTTTATAATATATATTATATAATATGCTATATATTATATAGACATATTATATATACACATACATGTACATTATACACAATACATTATTATATACATGCACAATACATACATATATGTATAGCACAAATACATATGTGCAGGTGTATGTTCATATATGTTTATACACGATACATATGTATATACATGTGTGCATATATACATGTATGTGTATATGATAATATGTATATATATTATATATGTGTGCCCTCTAAGGCAAAACCTGCTCTGATTTGCCAGTATATCTTAAGAGCCTACTTTGATTTGAACATTATTAAAATATGCCTATTTTCTTACTCCAGCTAATGTTATTTTCTGGCTCTTATTTACAGTTGAAGTGCTAACTTTGGGTTCACAGGTCTCATGGGAAGTCATAATTCGAAGTAGTTCTTCCTAATGAAGTAACTTTCAACATAATGAAAACATTTCTAGCCACTTTATCAGGGGAAAAGAGGATTTTAGAATAGGTTATTTCTTGTATCCTTTACTTGCAGGGAAGTGGGGGTGATTTATAATCGATAGCATTAAAGCTAACATACAAAATGTGATTCTAAACATGCCTATAACATTTTAGACCAGCTCGGTAATTTTGGAACTGGTAATGACTTCGAAAAATTTCTTTGTCTCATAGCTGAACATAAAACAATTACCAAACTCCAAATACCTCAGAAGACTGTTCTTCCCAACTTAATACCAAAAAAAAAAAATGCTTTCAAATTATTTTTAATTTACATGAAATCTTTTATATGATTCCAGGTAGCAGCGTGCACCCATGCTGGTTGTTCCCTTATTTTCAAAGACATAACATAAAAAACATTATGTAATATTCTTAACATATTTTTTAAAGATTAAATAGATGAAAGATAATTCTCTGTGCCATGTATATATAAGCTGCAAGCTTTAATTAGTTCACTATTAATTTTGGCTTCCCAGATTGAGTGCCATCCATAAAAACAATGACTGTGACCACAATGAAATAATGAAGTGATCAACAAGTCAAATTAAAAGGTATATTTTTACTGGAATTTTAGGAAACAGATACTGCTGCTAGGAATAAAAATTTGTGAAGAAGGCCGGGCATGGTGGCACATGCCTGTAAGCAGCAGCCTAGGAAGCCACAACCAGGGCCAAGGATCATGGTTCGCATCCGCCAGGGGCACATAGCAAGACCTAGTCCCCCCCTCAAAAAAAAAAAAATAGCTGGGCGTGGTGGCGCATGCCTGTAATTTCAGCTACCTGGAAAGCTGAGGCTAGGAACTGCTTGAGTCTGTGGTACCCTGGGCAAAGTGAGCCTGCAGTTCCCCAGGCAAAAATAGCGACACTTAGTCTCAAAAAACAAAAAAAAATTGTGAAGACTCCCAAAGACAAATTTTAGCAGAAGGGATGGAAAAGTATACAATTTTACACCTTGATATCTAAAAATATGTAAAAAAGGAAAGCCATATTGCATAGTGGTTAAACATGTCTCAAACTCATAAGCCAAATAAATTCTCAGGCCTCTACTTTTTCACTGTAAAACAAAACAAAAAACCTGATAATACCTTTCTCATATGCCCATTTTGAGGATTAGAAGATTTAATAAATGCACCATGAATATTAAAAATATCTGTTTTAGCGATTCTTATTGTAGGAGCTCTCAGTAATTTCTAACAACATGAAAAAAATGGAAATAAACAAAATGTCAAGCATTAAGGGACTGTAGTAAATTACAGCCAATCTATATAATGGTTATAATCTAACATTATTCAAAAAAGTAGAAAACATTATTGTATATAATTTCATAATTTAAGAACTTTATTTAGCTTAAAATATGCATATAAAAAGGCTAAATGGAAATACAGTAAAATATTTAACATAGTTATTTCTGTATAGCACTGAGTGATTTTTATTTTGTCCACAATTTTTAGAATTTTCCCCTAAAACTTTCTGAATAACCATGTGTGGTATTACTTCCAAAACTGAGGAGAAAAATGTGTCCTTTTCAAAAATGAGTGCCCTTAAGATTGGGGGTTATGGGATGGGAGAGACAAATAGGTAGAATAGAGAGGATTTTTAGGGAAGTTCAAGTACTCTGTATGATGTCACAATGGATACATGTCATTATACATTTTCCAGACCTAAAGAATATGCAACACTAAGAGTGACCATGATATAAACTACGGACTTCAGGTAATTATAATTTGTCACTGTAGGTTCATCAATGGGAACTAATGACCACTCTGGTGGAGGATGTGGGTGATGGGGGAGGGTATGCACACAGAGGGCAGGGGGTACATGAGAAATCACTCTATCTCTCAGTTTTCCTTTGTACCAAAATCGCTTTAATAAAAATAGATATAAATAAAATTAACTTCAAAAAATGGAAATACATACTTTGCAATTTATTAATTTTTAATTTTTATTTTATTGACATGATCCAACTGGCCACATAGAATTTTATTATTTTGATTGTCAAAAATTACTCATGAAATTTTTCATGAACTACCTTTGTACATGGCCCTTTAATTTTGGGGAAAATATGCTTTACTAAGGTCTCTTTTCCTACATTTTGATTTAAATACTTGAGAGTTCCAAAGCAGTAAGGGTAGAAAAAAACACAATCCAGGTTACCATGAAAGCTATTACTTGGTTTTGTTATCTATTACTTTACTATTGCCTGAAGCACATTATTTATTACTTTTAGGCTGTCTGAATTTCTTATGAGATTATTCTCTAAGTACTAAATGGTTTATGCATTAGAAACAGAGGCAGGGAAGGAGAGTTATTAGCTGCCTGTGTCTTCTCAGAATCATTCATCTTTTTCAGTAACATGCTAAGCCATCATGCTTAAGTCAAGAAAAATCTAAAAGCATTTTAGTATTACATAAGTATATATCAGTTTGGGGAGGCAGGCTCTTTGTATAGAATATTAAAAGTGCAGCAATTACTACAATTGAGTGAACTGTGAAATTCCCTTCATTCACAACTTTAAAACTTGCAAAATACTCCAGAGAATGCTCTTTATAATTTGTTCCAGTAATCAGTTTTATAATGCATGGACTCATCACCAAAAAATATTAGGGAGGATTTCCTAAAGCGATAAACTACAGAACTTTAAGTGGAAATAGCATTTTAAAGGGGGAAAACATTTAAAAACCAAAAAACATTTTACAGATAATTGTTAATTTTTTTTTCTTCAGTCCCCAAAGGGACCGAAAATGATGCTTTCTAACCTACAGTCATAATGCTGACATACACCTTTCCACCCATGGAATTTAATCATTGAGTCATTCCAGGGCATGGATGGAGCAACTCATGTTAACTGTTTCCTCCACAAAAATCATGTATATTCACAAGGTCTGGCCTATATATATTTAAAATATGAATGAGTCAATTAATGTATAGATAATAAAAAACATATACACTTAAAATCATAAACACCACAAAATATGACCAAGGTTTTAGTTAATCTAAATGAAAAGAGAATCCAGCTAAAACAGTAATGATTTTTCTTTCCAAATGAAAGATTGTTTATTACATATTCCAATCTCTAAACAACAAAATCTGTTAAGTTATGTTCACAGTAACATAGTGTATAAAATAGCTTTTCCATGCCTGTTCATAAAAGAACAAGCAAGATGCTATGCAAAAAAGTCAGGTTACTTGAGAAAAAATATTAAGAAATAGCTTTTTCCTACATTAATTTTTAGCTAAAATGGATAAACTCACACCAAACACACAACAGTTAAAGGGCTGGTTTTACCCCTAAACTTCAGAGACATGTCATCACACTTTTCAAAGTATAAAAAAAAGTAACATGGATTAATCATGTATCCCATAGCTATTTCCAGTTTTAACACTTTCTTCCTGGCTTTCCAAACTTTATTTGTATCTCAAAAAATGATCCCAAATCTTGCATTTAGACTATCCCTTCTCCCCAAGATCTTATCCTTCATGAACTTTACAGTATTATGTTATAAAACTTGGATATACAACCTCCTGTACATTGATCCATTTGTATGAATCATGAAAACCTGAATAAACTATAAATCTCTTAAACTTATATTACCTTCACATACCAAAGACTTACCATACCACCAATCACTTAGTAAGTATTGGCTTATCAATCTCCATATACTCATCATTAATCTCAATTCTGTGTCCACCCCTTCACCAGGCTTATTCAGACCTAGTGCCCACCACCACACGACGTCTTTTTACGCTGTTGATGTTCAAAGAAAAGACAAATGTTCACTGAACATTCTGAATTCAATGAGACCAGAAACTACAGTTTATTCATCTTGGTAGCAAGAACAACAAAAAATAACATTACCTATAGCAGCTGCTGAATAAATACATACTTTTGCTGAAATATGCTCAAGATCTTTCCATTATGTTAAAAGATCAAGAGACTGATATTACTACTAAAGATCAAGTTAGTTGGAGTTTTGCTGAAGTCTGAAAGCAGAATAAAACAGTTTTCAAATTTTCAGAAATCCCATTCTTCTTCACATACATAGTCCAATAACAGCTGATTAAGACATAATAACTAAAAAGCTAAACCAGAAGAGATACCCAAGACAAAGAAGTTGTTACTAATTATTAAAGACTTGCAAGCAACAGCTATTCCTTTGAAATCTGCAGTACTTAGTATTCAGATGACTGCAGTCCAGAAAACTTCTAAAATAAAATAAAATAAAACAAAAAATCAATTATAAAATAACCTCAAACAAAAGTATAATGTTGCTGGTTCACAGTTATGCTAAGTTAAAGGGCGGAATATTTTCAAAAGAATATTGCATTTTAATTAGAGTGAAAAAGCAGGAAAGAAAAACAAACACCATATGGTAACTCATACAGTAATCCAGCTATAATAACTATTTTACTTTTAATTTCTGTTTTAAATTAATACATGCTTTTGCTAATATCAAAATATATCATAACTTACACTTTTCAATGAAGGAATTTGAATTCTAAATATAACAGGTTTATATTGACTATAAACTGCTGGAATATTAAATAGAATGATGATTAAAGAACAACATTCATAAGTCAGAGGTGCATACAGGTTTTAAAATTCACAAAGTTTTCCAGTACACTTCCATTCAAAACTACATCAAAGATATATTCGGTCACATGCAGAATTATCTTAAAGAGATAAATGCAAGACAACTGCAAGATGTCATGAGTTAAACTTGCCCTGTAAATACTTTGTTCTCAAAATAACTCATTCATGCTATATGAATGGAGGCTGTTTGGAGATTCAACCATAGTAGATACAACTCAATGTGCAAACCTAGGACAATATATCCACACAGAAGTAATTACCAATCATATTACATCTTCTATCATTCATGAATTTACACTCAGGGATAAGAGTTTAACCCAAATGGGCATTGGCAACCAACCAAAGTTTACAAAACACCAAATCACCAAATCAAGTTTTATCTCCACCTCTGTGTAGAAGACAGATTCTTTCATGTACTTTATTGTATATTAGATGTACTTTTCTATTTCCTTTTATAAGCTACAGGATTTTTTTTTCTCCTAAAAATATTCAACTGAATGAAAACAAAACAGTGTGAGAAAAAGCCACAGACTGCCCCATTACTTCTTGGTGATTGTAACCAAAAGCCATACCACAGGGAGGTTAAGTTCTCTCATTCCCAAGATTCATTCTCTCTCTCTCTCTCTCTCTCTCTCTCTCTCTCTCTCTCTCTCTCTCTCTCTCTCTCTCTCTCTCTCTCTCTCTCTCTCTCTCTCTCTCTCTCTCTCTCTCTCTCTCTCTCTCTCTCTCTCTCTCTCCCTCCATCTGTCTGTCTGTCTGTCTCTCTCTCTCTTTCTCTCTCACACACACACAAACACTCCACATACCTGGTCTCCAAGTCTACACAATAATGATGCACAGCAGAAGCAGGAGCATAGGTAGTTTCTTGTCATTTATTCTATCTAAAATAAGGGGTGAAGTGACAATTCATAACATCAGAAGTGCGTGTCCAGAGACTCAGAGTTCTGGTTACCTACCTGGCTCTGAATCTCAGACTAGTCTTAAAACATTAGTGTACTGATGTAGGTTCCCACATTCCCCACCTAAGAAACCACAATAACCCTAAAGCCAAAAGAAACACGCCAAAATTTGTTCATTTTTTAAAACGCCATGTTTCAGATGAAAACACCGCCTGCCAAAGATGTCAAATAAAAGAATAACAAAGAAACGAACAGCATCTTTAGACTCGAATTTCAGTGCATAACCTCACCATCTGTCAGCCAGTTGTGAAGCAATGATCTTAGAAAAGCCCTGCAAACACGAACACGTTTTATCCTTGTATCATCTCTATCCATCTCCACTCTCAGGACCTCAGCAGCAATTTTGCTGTCTGTGGAACAATCTACAGGGATGACATTTGCCACCGGCAAAGCCACCCCTCCCCACGAAAGGGGTATTTTAACAAACTTGGATTTGGTAACACTTGCAAAGCCCTGTCCACAGAAGTAGGGGGGGGGGAGTCGACTGGGGGGTCTGGGGAGGAAATAACGGTGGAGGGTGCAATTGGATAAAGGAGGTTCCTCTCTAGAGGTCAGACACCCAAACTACCCTCAACTCCTCCCACTGGGTTTCAGAAACAGGGTGACAATTTTGGACCAGGGCTACGCCCCACCCCTCCCCTTTCCGAAACTGTCTCCAGCACCTTCCAAGTTACAGCCTCAGCTCCCCAGCAACTGCGGGTACCTACTCCCCGACCCAGAACCGCGCCAGGCACCCGCTCCGTAGCAAAACAGCCGACTGGGATTCTGCCAGCAAATCGGAGACGCCAGCAGCTGCCAGTCGGGCTCGCGGGAGACCCCACCCCTTCCACCACGGCCCTCGCCCGCGCCCCCACCTCCAGCGGCAGCCAGAGTTACGCAGCCTGAGCCCTGACACGGCCTCCGCTCCCAGCTCCCTGGCTCACCGGGGCATGGGGGGCGCTGGCAGGGCAGATGGGGAAGGTTGGGAGCGGGAAACAACCCAAACAGTCCGGGTGCCCAAGAGTCAGGACGCGAGTGGGAAGACCAGGAGTGAGCACCGCACAACCCCACCAACCCGCAGCCCCCCAGCGTCCCCCCGCCCCGACACCCACACATTCACCAAGGCGCCCTGCTCCCCAGGTTCAATGCCAAGTGGCGACAAGATGGGAGGAAGGAAAGAAGTGGGATGGCGGGAAGGCCCAGAGTGACTGAGACCAACGCGGGGAGGAGAACAGGGGGTGCTTCAGGAACTACGAAAGTAAGACTGTCCCGGACACCCTCCGCCCTCCCGGGGCTGGGAGCCGCGCCAGCATCCCGGGGCTTCTTTGCAGGGGCCTGGGAGGCGGGGAGGGGAAGGAGGGAGACGGAGCGGGGCTCCCCCGGGCTGCCCTGCCCGGCCTGGCCCGGAACCCGGCCCCTTCGGCCCCGCCTGGGGAGGCTGCCCGCAAGGTGCGATTGCCAGGGGGTCCCGGGCGGAGTGAGAGGGCGGGCGCGGGGCATCTCGCGGGCGCCGGCAGGGTCGCTCCTCCGCCCCTCCGCGACACACCCCCCGCTAAGCCCTCTCCGACATCTCACACACACACGGGCTGAGACACGCGCGCCCTCCCCCTCCCACCATCCCAGGTCTAGCGATTAAAAACACTAGTTGATTTTCCCGATTTAAAAAAAAAAAAAAAAGTGCACCAACTCTGCTCAGGAGTCGCCCGAGCACAGAAAGTCGTCGGCAGGCGTCTTCCCGCAGTTTGCCGAGTTGAGGGACCCGGCGGTCCCCGCGGAAAGCGGGTCCCGGAGCCCCGAGCGCGCGCAGGGCGCCCAACCCCTTCCCCAGCCCCGCGCCGCTCACCTCCTTAAGTTCCTTGGCCACGTCCTTCAGGTCGCCCAGGACTAATTCCAGATCCTCCACGATGATCTTGATCTGCTCCTTCACCTTGGCTTTGGAGGCTGCCGCCGGTGCCTCGGCTGGAGAGGACGAGGAGGGGGTCCCCTTGGACTTGGCTGACATTCTTCGGCGGCGCGGGACGCAGGTCAGCACAGGCGGGCGAGCGGAGGCTGCTGCGCGCCCCCGTCCCTGGCACTGCTGCGGCCGCGGCCGCCCCGGTCCCCCCGCATCCTGGGCGCTCCGCGGGCAGCGGCGGGAGGCTGCGCTCGGCGCCCGGCCGGCCGGCCGCGCTGCGCTGCTGCCATCAACTCCCGAGACGCGGCGCGCTCGGCGCGGGGCTGCGGGCGGGCGAGCAGCGCGCCTGCGCCTCCCGCCGCCGCCGCCGCCGCCGCCGCCGCCCGGCGCCCCGGCGCGCACCCGCGCTCGCTCCCCGCCTGCGGAGGGGGCGCCCGGCCGCGCCGCTCGCCCCCCGCGGCCGCCGCCCCGCGGCCCCTCCCCGCCGCGGCGCCCGGGACACCTGGGCGTCCGGGGGCGGGGGGAGTTCGCGGCCCGCCCGCCCCCTCGCCTGGGTCCGCGGCTGCCCGCGCGTCACCGCCGGCCGGTGTCTTCTCGCTCGGAGGCTCGAGTCCCTGGACTCCATCCGCTGACACGGACCTGGACGTCCAGGACCCACGAGCTCGGATCCGTTTAGAGAGCGCCACGGTTGGGGTCGGAGTGGGATGGAGGGGCGGCCATGGAGGCCAAGACACCCTACGTGTTTATGCAGGACCAGAGGGTCTCCAGTCATTTCCCTGGGGACCGGCGAGTAGCTGAACAGAAGCGTTTCGATGGCTGAGGAGGAAGCACGTCTGCAGAAATGAGCGACCTCTCGCCCCTGGAACCGTACCTTCAACTCGCGTTCTTGAAAAAGGTGGCTTCACCCTGCTGTTCCGCAGAGCTAATAGTGGATCTGTTCATTTGATGTGCTCACACCAACCCCCCCTCCCCCCGTCATCTTCACTGTACTTACTGGGACACTTTATCTTTCGGTCTATCTATCAATCGATCGATTGATCTATCAAATTACCCTTCCTTTTTTCAGTGACATGTTTATTCTGATGTGTGTGTGTGTGTGTATTTGGGTAGAAGAAAATACCCTTTCTGCCTCTTCTCTTCAGGAAACTGAATAAGACTGTATCCAACTTTTTTTTCTTTCTTTCTTTTTTTTTTTTTTTTTTTTTTTTTTTTTTTTTTTTTTTTTTGCATCTACTCCAAGTATTTGGAATAATAAATAAATTCGAAACAACTCTGTGACTCCTGTCAAGAGTTAAGGGAAACCTCCAGTCCCAGTCCCAGTAGGTGGTCACCGTTCTCATTATAGAGAGTTTTAATTTCCTTAGTAGCAAAACCACGGGCTATTAGCTACTGACCTGGCAGGCTGGTTCTACTTAATTTTCTTCATTACCACTCCTCCACACCATTCTTTTAATAAGCTTCCCTTTTGGCCAGGCCTTCACAGAGATCTCCCTCTCTCCCTCTCCCTCTCTCCCTCTCTCCCTCTCTCCCTCTCTCTCTCTCTCTCTCTCTCTCTCTCTCTCTCTCTCTCTCCCTCTCTCCCTCTCCCTCTCTCTCTCTCTGTCTCTCAGTCTCTGTCTCTGTCTGTCTGTCTCCCCCCTCACACCCCAGGTTCTCATAACATGCTGTCATACCTAAAGACAATCTTAGCAACTCTCCTTTTCCCAGTTCCTTAAGCTCCTCATAATCACCCTCTTCATTCTTAACAACTCAACTTGATGGAAATCTTTGAAGGTCATATTTGAATTATGGAAGAAGAAAAACTTAACAGATGAAAAAAATAGAAATTCAGATGTTCAAAGAGCCACTGTGATGCAAAGTGGGGGAAGGGACTGGGGTGTGGAAAGGAGAAAAAGAGGCTGCTGGAAGAGAATTAAAATAAGGATGAATAAAAGAGAAATAAAGAGGAAACAGAAGAATTAGAAGTGTAAAGTGATACGCTTCAGGTAGGGCGAGCAAGTTTCCTTAAGTTCCTCTATCCTTTTTTACTTTATAAAAATGGAATAGGAAAAAAAAAAACCAATATGTCAGTTTACAGATGTCCCACTGGAAAGTCTTAATCTTCAGTGATATTCTATTTCATGTCTGAATACAAATAAATGGTCAAAAATGTCCGATGATAATATTAGGGAAAAAAAAAACAAACTGCTGTTCCTCCAGATTTGAATTTTTGACTCTCAAGAGCAGGGCAAGTGAGTAAGGAAGTCCCCCAATCTCAAACTATAATCAATTTGGGCAATATTTTTGGTAAGAGGAATGGAGGTAGCATTTCTCTTGCCTTTGATAAAAAGAAAAAAAATCCTCTTACAACATGAGACTATTTCTGTGCTTCTTTGAATCTCCTTCACTAAGGATTATGAAAAGAAATCTGCTCTCCAATGGTAGCCATTGCTATTAATGAGCCAAGCTTCTCTGACTCAATATCAAAAGATAATTATGACTAAACTATATCACCAGCATCTGTAGCAAAGTATAAAATAATGGCTATTATCTACATCTGTATTTATATCTATATCTAGCTAAACACACTATTAAGTTACCAGAAACCAAAAGTTAAAATTAGCTTTCAAATCCTAACTGAAAAAGCTAATAGGACCCTTGAAGTGGAATCACCAACTTCCAGTCATTAAGTAGGCTTTAGTAAAATATTGCCAAAGGGGAAAAAAATTGGCAATGGGATTTAAAAATAAAATGGAGAGGAAGAAGACAGAATAAAGGGGACAAATGGATGTAGATAATGACTACTTTTCACTATTTTTTATTACCCTTACAGAAAAATCATTCATTCCTTTGGCTCATACTTGATGCCTCAGAGGTCAGTCAGCATTAAATGTTTTAAAGAAATTGCAGGGACCACACAGCAAATGTGACACCTACAATATTTCTGATGACTCTGGCCACAGATTGTGCTTGTAAATATAAGTGCCAGCTAGCTGCAAATGGGAACATATTCAAACTGCACCACTTATAAACATAGATTTGATAAGATTCTAAATAGAGAAGGGAGGTTGTACTAAATCAGTTTCAAGCACTTACACCAGATTCCCTCCCCCCCTCTGAGTATCAAATAATTAACTTGCAACAGGAAATGCTATGATATTGAAATACTTTTTCATTCCCAAAGAGCTCAAAAATATTCCCCCAATGTCACAATTTGATTCTCACAAAGGATAACATTTATACCAGTACCACTTTTAATAGAGACTTTCAGTTTCCTTTTGTTCTTTTACATGAACTTATATGTGTCTATGAACTTATATGTGTCTATAAGGTTCAATAGTTATTATAGATATTTGAAGATATGAAGAAAAACAATGACAACTTTCTTCTCTAACCCAAATATTTTTCATCGGGGGGTAGGAGTGGAAAGTGGTGGGAAAATATATGCTATCTAGGAGAGAAGATGTCATTAGTGAAATGCAGCAGGGAACAATTAAAAAATGTCCATATATACATGAACTAATAAACACATTGCATATGCCTGGTCAGAGGTTCTTAAAATATGGACTACATCAAAACCAGAACTTGAATTTTACCCAGCAGGTCTGAGGTGGGGTCTGAAATTGAGATTTGGGCAATCTATGAGGCTGGTGTCAGAGACCATACTCTGAAAACCACTGGTTCAGAGAGTAAAAGAAAATTTTAGATTTTACTAGTGAGACTAAGCTTAAAGAGCATCTATGATATACCCATATGGTTTTTAAATTAGGTTTGTTTTTTTTGATTGCACACACACACACATATTTTTTACATCGTTTTCTACCCCGAAGTTCTCCCACCACCTTGTCACTTTTGGACCATCATCTTAATCTCTTATGGCCCTCTCTTCCCTAATTTTACCTCTCACCCCCTCTTGCTTTATGCTTCAGTTATGCTGACAGTTTCAAATTTTCCTTGTCCTTTGTTTGTTTTCCCTATATCCTGATATAGGTGAGATCATCCAGTATTTCTCTTTATCTTTCTGACTTTTTTCTGCTAACATATGTCTGTATGTTTTAAACAAGAAAGCCAAGTCTGGGAAGGATGACTGGTATTTCATTCTTCCCATGTAGGAAATAAAAATTCTAACTGCAGTGGGCTAAAACCCCGGGTTCCACATTTTGGTGTGTTTTCTCCATTTGTCTAGAAAACATCACCTTTTGAGGCATCAACTGCTTTTGGTGAGATAGCTATTAACTCTTGATGTGTATGAGTGAGAAAAAAAGTGACTTGGAAGTTTAAAGACAAATACTCATAGCACCATCCTGTGAGGTTAGAACTGTGTTTGCTGCACTGTAGCTTCTCAATAGACATTTGACAATGAAATAAATGAATAAGGTACTGTTCATTTCTGTGTGTTTTGAAATTAATTTAATTCAAAAGTTTCTTTCTTAAAATATCTACTCTGATCATGTCCTTTGTTGTGGAGTAGATAATGCTACCAAGTTTAGCAAGACACAATCCCAGCAGATACAAAGCAATAACGGCACACATGCAATATCACACACTACCTCACAGTATCTCCACCTGTCCTCTTTCCCACTTGTTGGTTGTTCATTTCACCGGACCTCCAAAGTGAACTTATTCATTCTGTGTGACGGAATATGAATTTTTACTTAACTCACCAAAGGAAAAAAATTGTCTCCTAGTCAAACCATAGGAAAATGAGAAATATCTTTGAGTAGGAGAATCCAGAAATTCTACAACCATTAAGACTATTTTCATTTTCCCTGTTTCTCCATTTCAATTTATTTGTGTGAAATGGCATCTTTCTTTTTGGTCAGTTTCTCTGTAAAATTGCATCTGGGTCACTGATAAGTCCAGACCTGCATCTTCACAACATTGCAACTTGGAAAGAAAAGAGTCATCCCAGTCAGCAACCAGGAGAGGGTGTCTATAGGTTCAGCTTAGTTGACACACACCTGCCTCACCCAGTGCTGTGACTGGGGTTGGGTTGTTAGGTGCAAAGTTGCCATTAAAGTTGTGCAGCTCTTATCTCAGAAAAATCATTTATTTGTATATTTATTACCATTCCTTTCCAGCAGGTGGCAGTAAAAGGAATTAGTCTACCCAAATCTATTATGATAATTCACTGATATATGGAAGTAAAGTGTTTTTAGGAAGACAAATCATTTTCAAATTCACACATTTTTCAAATACCCATAGAAATTAGCATTAGATATTTAACTAAAGAGATTTCTAAGCAAAGTTAAGGAGCAGCTTGGTTCCTCCAAATAAAAGGATTATGCAAGAAAAGAAAGTTAAATTCAAGTAGAAACTTACACAAAAACCAAACTTAAAGATTTGGGAAAATTCTCAACCTCTCTTACAGAAAAAATTAGAGTGTTCAGTAGAGACAAACACCAAGTCTCTGGCTGTACTCTCCATCCTCAAAGACACTTTAGGGATAAGACCAGTGAAAAAAAGGGCCAAGAGGTGCTAAAGGGGCAATATGGAGTAAATGCAAAGTAAGTTGTGGGGCTTTTTAAATCTTTAAATCTTTTATTACCCTTAGAATGCAAATGTGCATTCTCCTTCAAGAAAAGGGGAAGCCAAGCTTCCCCACTCCCCCTCAGCCCCCCCTCTCACCCCCAAGTGATTTAGACCTTTGACCAAACACTACAGTTCCATGGGGCTGGGAAGCCTAGAGTCTTTGGGGCATGACCCTACCCAGCAGAGCCACAGAGGCAGAACCACCACCCCAAGGGGCCATGAAAGCAGAACTCCTGCCACCATGCACCTGCAGGCCAGAGCGCTGGGACAGAGTGCGATTCTCAAGCCACAAGAGCTGATGGAATTTCATTTGTTGGGGGGTCCACCACCTTTTCCTCTTTCCAATTTCTCCCTTTTGGAATGGGAGTTCTACCCTTTGCAGGTGCACCAATGCATTCAGAAGCATGTCAAACATGTTGACCAGTTTCACAAGTTTACAGCTAAAGAGTAATGTTGCCTCAAGATGAACTGTACCTTGAGTCCCACCTATATATAATGTTTAATTGAGATTTTCAACTTTAGGTTTTGGAGTTGATGCTGGAATGAGTTAAGATGAATAGGACTGTTCGGATGGAATGCATGTCTATTGCAGGTGAGAAGCATGACTCTTAAGGGCTAGGGACAGAAAAGTATGGACAGAGGGTTTGTGTTCCTTTAAAATTGCTCTGTGCCAGCATTAGCCCCTGGTGTCAAAATGTTTGGAGATGGAGACTTTGGGAGATAACTAGGGTTAGAAGTCATGAGGATGGGTTCTTTATAAGAGAATTAGATACCTTAGAAATAAGGTATCTCCCTCCTGTCTTTATCTCTTTGCACGTGCAAAGGCAAGGTGACATGGGAACGAAGCAAGAAAGCAATTATCTGTGACCAAGGCAGAGAATCTGGTCTAGAACTACCCAGCCTCCTGAAGGACCAGAAAATCTCTGTCGTGGAAACCACCCTGTCTATTTGTTATTGCAGCTTGAGCTTCTGGGACAGGCATTGTCCACCTCCGAGGAGTTCTAAAATTATATAAAGAAGGTGCATCTCTTAGAAAGTGTCAACTAAGCCTTGGAGTTTGACAGAATGCATATGTGGACAATGGTCTCTGGGGTCTTGTAACTCAAAAGTAATGAAGTTGAATGGCAAAGTCTTGAGTGAAAAACAGGAAAGGACAAGGGAGAGAGAGCAGTTGCCCAGTTAAGAAGGTTGCTGTGGCTGTGCAGTATACACGGCCTCAAGGCCTAAACGAGGTAGAGGTAATGAGGCTGGACTAATAGCAGTAATCCATAAGTCTTCAGGGATGAGAAGGAGGTATCAGCCAAGTGCTGTGGCAACAAATTCCACACATCGGTAAGAAAAAAGCTAAGGTTGACTTTAAGATTTGAGTGCACGTTATTTGTAAATGTTCATGCTAGTATGTTTTGAAATATACCTAGAAGGCGTACATAATCTGGTAGTGATGCCTTTCAGTGCACTAAAGCATAAGCAGCAACATGGTATACCTTATAGTATGAAGTCAAATGGCCACTCACAGTTCTTCCAAGAGTGGAAATGTGTGAGCAAATGATACAATGAACAGGTATGACTCAGAAGTTCATGTATAGAATATGCAACTTCACAAAAACACTCAGATATTTATATTCTATAGGGAAGGGCTAATTATAACAAATTTTAGAAAATCTTCTAATTTCACTAGAGATGATATTAGAAGATATAATCTGAATTGTTTAATTTAATTTCATTTTATTTCTGCATACACGGAGGAGAGAGTGATTACATGACTTAAAGATTATTGAATCAATAAATGATCAGCATCAGATCTTCTGACACTTGGTCATACATGGACCCTCAGTGACAGAAATAGACCATGAACTGTCCTTAAACAAACTCTTTTTGAAAGCATTGTGTAACAAGGTATAGTTCAAATCATCTCTACCCTAAAAGTTCCCTATTCTTGAGTCATATAGTCAATCTACTATGATAATGATAAAAGATCTTGATAATATTACCATTTGAAAGATAGTAGGGATTAAAAAAGGAAACATTAATTCTATAGGTTCTATAAAAGTTTATAGCAGGCTTTAAAGACAATATTGGAAAAGGAAAAGTAATAGTTAACTAAGTAATATAGCAGAAATATCATTAATTTTTCACAATATGGATCTCATCACTATGCTTCAAAATTATAATATATATGTGTAGGGTGGCAACATGTTTAATCAACAGTCATTGATGAAATCTGATCAACACTTTGATATCTCTGCTATTTTAATATTTGGTTCTAATTCTGCTAAATATTTCTCAAATATCTCTCCACACACTTGCATGCTATTTTTTTTTTCAAAAACTGGTCTAATTCATAGAAATTATCTTAAACTCAGCATGTCTATCTGTGCTATAATTGAGAAAAATCTCACCCTTACTAAATTTTCAGACAATATCTTTGTTCTACATAGGTTTCCCATGGTAATAACCTTCTCCTCTGTTGCCTAGCTTTTCACATAGTTCACAAACTTTTTCTTCTTACCGCGTATAAAGTCCTCTTAGATCATGTTTTCTTTTCGAGACTAGGTCTTGCTATTTTTGCCCGTGGAATCGCAGGCTCTCCGTAGCCCGGGGTACCACGGACTCAAGCAATCCCCAGCCTCAGCTTCCCAGGTAGCTGGGATTACAGGTGCACGCCACCACGCCCAGCTACTCTTTTTGGAACTAGGTCTCGCTACGGGCCCCAGGCAGGACTCGAACCGCGATCCCTAGCCCTGGCCGCTTCATAGGCTGAAGCTTACAAGCACGAGCCACCGCGCCCCACCTAGATCATGTTTTCAATATACTATTCAGGTACTGAATTTTGGCAATAACTAATCTAACAATTTAGTAAGACATCTGAAAACAATTTAGATGTTTTCCACATATCACTAATACTTACTGTCTCATTCCAGAAAATACAGGTCATATCTACTGTCGAAACATAAAGAACCCCTAAAGAATGGTGTTGTTACCGTTAATAATTGCTCTGCCAAAGAAATGTAGGACTTAGGTAAAGGAAAAATCTCTGTCCTTCATTTTCAGTGCTTAAAGAATAGCACCGTGGCTCGTGCTTGTAAGCTTCAGCCTATGAAGCGGCCGGGGCTAGGGATCGCGGTTTGAGTCCCGCCTGGGGCCCGTAGTGAGACCTAGTTCCAAAAAAAATAGCTGGGCGTGGTGGCGCATTGCCTGTAATCCCAGCTACCTGGGAAGCTGAGGCTGGGGATTGCTTGAGTCTGTGGTACCCTGGGCAACGAGAGCCTGCGGTTCCACGGGCAAAAATAGCGAGACCTAGTCTCCAAAAAAAAAAAAAAAAAAATAGCACAAAGTATTTCTCCCTCTCATTCTTTGCAAACACTGAAACAGTAGGATCTGAGAAACAAATCGGAAGTTTGAAGGTAGAAACCTTAGGTTTGAAACTCACGCTCTGCCAGGAGCTAAAAGATCTTACACACTGTAGCGCCACTTCCACTTTTTTCTTTATCTCCCTATGTGGATACAAGACCTGTTTTCCAAAAGTGAATTGAAAATGAAAAGAGATAATTATGTGGAAACGTTTGTTAATCTGTGAATTTCTGAACAAACGTTAGTCACTATTATTCTTTTTGTGCTTATTTTGATTGATGTTCTCTTTGCATCAAGGAACCTGCTACCTCCACAGTTCCAGGATTTGGCTGCTTTCCATAATTGCTTGATTAAGTAAATCTCTCTGCAACAGCATTTTTCAAAGTATGTTCCAGCAGTTTTAATTTTCAAGAAAAATAAAACTGGAAGTACCGCATACTGTTTAACCTATTACATAATGGTGAGGTCGAATAACAGATATTAAATTTTGAAGAATCTTACCTAAGTTTCCAAACTTATTTTGTGTCACCATAGCATGACCCTGCTCTGCCCTTCCTTCCTTTCTTCTCCTCCCCTCCCTTTTACTTTGTAACCTAACACTATAAGCACTCTGCTTATATAATTTCATTCAACCCAATCCGACATGATCTGCTCTAAGAGTTTCTAGAGGTTAGTCTTTATATCTTTTGCTTTTCCTAAGAACTCATTCTGTATTCCTGACTCACTTGATATAGGAGGGCTTCATCAGAAATTTTGCATGTGTGTGTGTGTGTATCTGTGTGTTTCAGTTGTATTTTTTTTGCTGATGTAGTTTTTCATGTAAAAGCTTTTATTTTGTGGTTTTTATTTATGCTGCATTTGAACAGAATTTTATTTTCCCAGCACTTTCCAACGCATATCACCATTTGCCATGATTCTCAGAAATAGTCCAATAAAACTAGGGCACCAAATGACCCTCGATTTGATGAGGTTTCCAAGGCTGAGACTTACAGGAGCTCTCACAGCTGTTATAGGACAAAACCAGTAGCGGAAACCAGATGTGCTTATCCTTCCTCATTGAGCTTTCTCCTGCAGAGCAAAGCTGCCTTCCATATTGTGCACCTCCAATTCTCTTTGCTGTCTCTGAGTGCCAAAATGGAGTGTTTTTTCCTGCTTCTGGACATAAACATGAAGGGTAGAGCTTGTTTGCTTATTTGTAGCTGCCTGATAACAGAGCCCCTCTCTGTATTTGCTATAGGGCATCTGGGAATAAGAGAGGGAGCTGCGGAGGTTGATGTGTGGTTTGAATTACTTCAGGAAAAGTCTCCTGCTCTCCAATTCAGAATGAGATTTATTCAATACATTTCAAGGACTGTGGCCATTTCAGATTTTTTGAGCAAAGGCCTGAATCCTCATAGTTTCTGGTTAATAACCCTGTAGTAGAACAGCATGCACTTTAGCAACGGTGCTCTCCCTGCCATAAGGGCAGGGTGATGTCTGATGAAAGAAAAAGCATTTACTCAAGTGGTGCCCATCTGGAGCCATAAAAGATCTCAGACTATATGAATGAAACCAGGAAAACAAAAGAGAAAGCTTTTCACCATCTACTTTCTGCCGTGTGTGCCCTATTGGCAGCACAGTAATATTCCTGGCATTGCTGAGCTGAGGGGGGAGCAGCACATGGATAGAAGGTGAGTCTAAGACTACCTTGGCACACTTCCCTGTGTGGCACACAAGAAGATTCATTTAGCTTCCCTCTGATAGGTTCACTGTCAGGTAAATGATAGTCAAGTAAATGGGTAGTTGAAATGGGTGTGAAAACCAGAGTGTGTACTAAATTCTGCAATAATGTAACCACTGAATTTAATTTGCACCTTCCCCAGGATTTTTATTGTTTCAGCAGTTGCAGCATAAAAATCAATAATGTATGCGATATTGATTCTAGTAGAGGTATATGCTATTTCTTATTTACCTGACAACATAGATGGCCTAAACTTAAAAGTCATTGTTAACGGGTGCTTCACGAAATCCACTGAAAATTGTACATCACAAAATTAATTTAACATTGTCCTTTTGATCTGGACATGATACATACATGAAAATATTTTGAATCTATCTTGTAAGGATGACCCTAACAAAGTTATGAAATTAAAATGGGTCTCCCAGAAGGATAGAATTGCCCTTTTAGTGGTGAGTTTAAATAGTATATGCAGTTGCTGACTTATAAGGAAGCATGCCTGAGATTGTTGCTATAACTTAGCATTATATGAAATGACTTCAATCAAAAGTAAAAAAAAAAAGGCTAAAGCTTAAAAATAACTCACTAAATAAAGTGACACTTCTGTTTTTTAGAATTTTATTCTTTAAAATTGATTGTACACACATATGTATATATATATATACACATATATATATATTACATCATTGTCATTGTCTACCCCAAGGTTCTCCCACCACCTTAACACCCATGAACTACCTTAATCAATCTCTTGTCCCTGTCCCTCCCCCAATTTTTCCCTCCTCCCCCTCTCTTGCCATGTGTAAAGTGGTACTTCTATATCACTTTCTACTGAAATGATACTGCTGTCACAAAGTGTGTTCTGGAGGGCAGGTGGGGGTGAGAGGGCAGAAAAGTGAAACTTATAGGGGTCACTATAGCAAGAGTTTGAATTAATCAAACCAGATGCACTACCCATGCCTTTTTTGCAATGATCTGCGCTCAAACAGATTATAGATTTCATTGTCAGTTTGCTGTGGAGTAGTCTGTTCATTGTGTGAACAGAAGTGATCAGGGAACAATAAATCAAGACTGTCTCTGGACAAGAAAATGGCAATGTTGCATGAAGAGTGTGAAGGCATTGGAATGAGTCCCAAAGAAAATATCACAAAAGTATGTGAACGATTGCTTCTTCCTCCTATGATATCTGAAAGGAATAATCTGTCTTCTCAATGCAAATGCCTGACTAATCAATGCTTGAGGCAAAGTTGGGAAGTGTCACACTGCAAGAATAAAATAAATCCATTGTGTCCTTACAATGTAACCTGCACAATGTTTTATATGCGCTAACTCACTTTACCCTTATAAACATCCTTTGAATTAAGTAATATGTTTATCCTCATGCACAGAGAACACTAAAGCAGAATGAATGGAATTGTCCATGACTGAACAATAGAAGTAGCAGAGTCTGAATTCATCTCAAGACTGCAAAGACTGAACCCTTAACTAGTAGTTAAGTCAAAAAGGAGGAATTCTATTTATTTCACCTGTCCTGAATTTGCAAACTTAATGATTTCTAACCAATTTTTCCCCTGCAATAGTTCATATATTCAATCATTTACTTAATAAACTTTCCTCAAGTATTCCCAAACTGAAAGTACACAACTAGTTTCTATGTATAATACACACTTAAATCATTCATTTATTTTGCATTACTTTTTCCATACTAGAGTTCAGAGAGGAAAGGATAGAAGCCATGGTTTTTTTAAACCTGTTTTGTTTTTTGTTTTTCACTAGCACCACCATTACAGACACACAAACACAATTTTTCATCAACATTGGGCCACATTATACTCATCCTACTAGTATTTTCTTAATTCCAATTATTTGAATATTTATTGAAAATCCTCCATAGTTATGTAATGAACTGTTTTTTTTTTTTTTTTCTCATTTCCCCCTCAGTTTTTTAAAGAATGAAACAATGGACAGCATCTGGAATGTTTTCTCTGATGGCTGAAATTTATTACTTGGACCAGAACACTGATGTCAGAAAACCATAAGAATTTTCATATTTCTACATCCTAGAGCTTCAAATATTACCCACAAAAGTAAGTAAAAGACTTTTGCTTCTAGTCTTTGTGTTTACAGCAGCCTTACATGTTACTCTCACCATGATTCTCTGTTGTCTACAGACATAATATGTTCCATATATGTTCTCCTGTCCACCATGCCAGTTAACAACTTATGAATTTGCATAGATGACATGGCTGCATAATACTTCCATATTGAAAACAGAATAGTTTCATGAAATAATAATGCCAGAAAAGATATCTTCACTGAATTCACCTGCCCTGAATTACTGTGTGCCTGCCTGGGTGCCAGTCTTAACTCCAGAAATTAGTCTGCTACATGATTTACAGTGTCAGCTAGGTAGCTACCCTCTTAATTGAGTAATCCTTCTTCTACCCTTTTCTCCATGCTAATTTACATCCAGGAAACACTGTTTTCCTGACAGCTAGTTTCCCTTGCAAAATGGCTTCTGGATAAGTTCAGGCAATGTTGAAAATGGGAAGAGGAGAGCAAGAGAGAAGCTGGAATGGTTAATAAACTGTGACCACATCTTTGGCAGTGGGTGCACTGCCTCAGCTCATGCATAACCATCTCTCTCTGGGGTCCAAAAGCTGATGGCCAAGGGGCAAGCTCCCCTTAGATTACCCAGTTTCTAGAACTGGTATCACTGCCTCTTCTCTCTGTCTCTTGGGCTCCTGGTTAATCATGCATGTCATGATTCTAAACCTCCAGTTTGCCTCTTTATCCCTGACTAATCCACTAGCTTTTCTATCATTCATGTAGACAATTTCTGGAATTTTATTCTCTCTGTTTGAAAAGCCAAGTTTAATTTCTGGTGTTTTAGACAAGATTCATAGGTTAACTCATATTTAATCATTGCACATGTATTCACTAAGAAACCATTATGCATCAAACATGTATGAGGCACTGTGGAAAAGTAAGCATATACCATGAGTAGGATACGCATTTTCCATTATCCATTATGAAAAGTATAGTCTGGAAGAAAAGGCAAATATTGTAGAATAAATTCTGGGCATGACACATATTACAAAAGACAAATTATCTGACATTATGGGATGAAATAACAAAAAACCACAATGAAAGGTCAAGGAAGTTCATCCTAACTATGCCTTATCCAGTAAGATGAAAGTTTAGATAGGCCTGGTCAGATGTATTCAATATGAAGAATATGTGAGAAAAGAGACCTTATTATTATTATAAAGTTTATTCTGGTTGACAATTTAGGCCATAGACATGTACATGAAAATTCCATAAAAGGGATGGGTATCTGGGGGGTTAGCAGGGGTGGAGATGGGAGGGAGTGGTCAGGGAAGGAAGGTGGTGGGTGGTCTCCAGGGAATACAAAGATGTGAAACACATATATAAAAAAAATAAATTAATTAAGAAAAAAAAGGAATCAGTACAATTTCTACGCTGTGGAGAAGCAGCTTTCCTGCCTGCCTGGCACTATGCAGATGGCTCTCTTTTTCTTTCTCCATTTCCTAATAACCCTGTCCTTTTTTTTTTTTTCTCTTTTTTAAAATTAAATTAAATTTTTTTTTAAATTTGCATCTGTATGTATATTTATATTACATTATTCCACTATTGTGTACCCCAGAACGTTCCCAATTCACTAACATTTGTTAACCATCCTGATCTTTTGTGCTCTTCACCTCCCCCGCCTTCTTCCCCCTCTTCCTTGAAGAGAGACCTTATTTTAAGCACATATTCTATGGGGGATGGTGAGAAAAAGGAGAGTCTAGTAGACTATTATGGAAGGTTATCCTGTTTTGGTGATAAGAGTGGTATGGTGACATACATCTGAAGAGATATAAATCTACATCCCCAAATCAGATATAGTGTTGTAAACCAATGTTTTATTCACAAGAAATAATATAAAATATTTTATTCTATTAAAATATAAAAGAATGAATATTCTAACTAGATTGTTTTTTTTTTCATTTTATAAATGATCTATCAAGCTTTCGTTAGTGTTTGCACGAGTATCCAGAGTTATGTGATTATGTAATGGTAAAAGGACACTTTCTCCATTAAGTACAGTCCTCCATGACTTTTGAGTAATGAGCCAATGGCAAGCACTGCATATTCAAAAGTATCACTGAAAATAACTGATAAATTTCTGAGAATGTCTTAAGATAGAACTAGGTGACTATTTTATCTGCTTTAAATACATATTCAAAGATGGGCACATATTTGTTCATTATGGCTGTACATACTCTATCTACAATAAGTCTATTCCCAATAAGGATGATGGAAACACAAATTACTTCAAATGCTCAACTACTCCATGTTAAAAAACCCATGGCCTTGAAGCCTAAGCGATAAAGGATGATGCCGACACACTGACCATGAATACTTAATTGAAAACCTCCATTAGTCAAGGAATAAAGTGGCAGGGTTCACATCCAAGATCTAAGTGCTGGAGACTTTGTGTCACCTTGTCCTTTCACACAGTTCAGGAAGGCCGGGTTTGGTGTGTGGGTGCTGAAAATAGATCAGAGCTATGCCTTAGATAAAGGCATATTCTTTATTTCTACCCATCTCTGGCAAACCAGAGATGGCTTCAACAAGTCTCTTATCTGTGACAGCAGTTCTCTAACCTCCTAGGAAGAGAGATATGTCCCTGAAAGATAAAGTTCTTTGCCTTCACAGGTGTTTTTCTGCTAGATAATGAATTCCCCATTCTCCTACCCCACGTGCTACACACCACAGGATACTGGTTTTTTCCCTTCATTACTGCTGTATTGTAATCATTCTTTACCAGGTTATTTAAAGGATCTGGAACTCCAAATAAATGGCTCAGCACATGTTCACCGAGTCCTATCCATGACTGTCTTAGATTGCTATCAATCTCTTCCTTCCATTCTTCTTTGCCAACACATGGCTCCCCACATTGGTCAAAGAGCTTGTGACTTGCAATAGTATTTCCTTTTGTTGACATTTTTGTCTGTTCAATTGGATTAAAAATGTGTGCTTCTTACCTAGCACTTACCAACTACTGTGTTTGATTCAGATATAAAATAATCTTGTCTTTTAGTTTGGTCTGGTAATGCAAACATTTGAATGAGTGCTCATCACACCATATGATGCCTTCCAAGACAATTTTTTTTTTTTTAATCTCAGCACTACTTTATGTATCTAAAAGCACGGACTCCAAAGAGCCTTTATCCATGAGCATTATAGCAATTGAAATTTTTGTTAGAATTCAAAATAGATTTAGAAAATATTCAAATTCATTTACAAACAACAATAAATTCACTGGATATTAATGTAACATGTATTTCTGCAGAAAAGAACCACATTTCCCCTTCCAAAATCAAAGTGTCAGTTTTTTACTAACTCTCAGCAAAATTGAAGGCTGGAGCATGAGAGGAGGGGGAGGGGGGAATACAGGAGTGGGAGGGGCACAAAAGACTAAGACTAAGGTTCATGGGTGATAAGGTGGAGGGAGAAACCCCTGGGGTAGATAATGATGTAAAATAAAACAAATTAAAAAAACAAAAACAAAGTATCAGTTTTATAGTTTTTCTAAACTTTGATTTAATAGAAATCTAATGTGAATTAAATCTTATGCTGATTTTTGTTTTCCTTTAAGTATGTAAATAAAAGCATCTCACAAAGACATATAATAGAACAAGGGAAGCTAATATTATTCCTTGCATACTACACTAAAACTCAACAAGTGGTAAATTCTTACAAGCTAGTTACAACATGCAATGTAAAAGTTATCAGTGCATTCTTTTCAACCTATTTATTGAGAACTAAAATCTACTAATGTGTCTTACTCTCTGATCAAGAAGTACTGGTCACTTGAAAAGCAATTGTTCATAGAACTATGCAATTATTATATTATATGCAATTATTATACCTTTTATTTATAGCAACACCAATGTCATCAAGAAAAGTCTTCAAGTATTAAGAAATAATCAAGTTCACAGAGTCAAATAAACACTTTTTCAAAATTCCAAATTTTATTTTTTTTATTTATTTATTTTTAGAGACTAGGTCTTGCTATGTTGCCAGTGGTAGCCCCAAACCCACAGAATCAAGTGATCCCTAGCCTCAGCCTCCCAAGGCTGGGATTACAGGCACATGCCACCATGTCCAGATATTTTTTGAGACTAGGTCTCACTATGTTGCCCAGGTAGTCTTGAACCCACGGACTCAAGTGATTCCTAGCCTCACCCTCCCAAGATGTACCAAATTGTATTTTAAAGGTCAAAATATTTTGAACTAGAAAAGAAATTTTATTTTTAAAATGATATCCTTTCTATAAGCAAAGAATTTTTCCATTGTTTCAGGTATACAGAATATTTGCCATCTGTTTATACCACATTAGATCACCACCAAAACTCTTTCCCTTGAAGTGATAGGTGCATTTTGTTTCTTTGCAAAAGAATTGCCTGCTAAACACCCAATTCTGAAAAGGCATAGTTTATAGTGATTATTTCCAGTGAAATTGGTGTCCACTGGAAAATATAACTAGGTTCACTCAAAACTCAAACAATAGCCTAGTGTTTGGGGGACAAACAGTATATTTTAATGTCTAGCATATGTGCTCTGTGGGTACTTTCCTTATTGTCATGCAGCATATTTAAATGGTGAGTAGCAAGGGTCATGATTCAGAAACAGTAACAATTTTATTACTTCATGAAAAACATTCCTAAACAAAATTCTCTTTCTCTGCTCTCTCTCTCTCTCTCTCTCTCTCTCTCTCTCTCTCTCTCTCTCTCTCTCTCTCTGTCTCTTTCTCTCTGTCTCTTTTAGCTTCAAGTACTCAGCAGTGAAAAATACAGTGATCACTTGTAGTGTCTGGCGCCAATGCCTTGATTGGCTTTAAGTGTCATCGACATTTGCATTTGTAAAATCAGCACAAATGTCAGCACAGTATGAAAAAAAAAGACACGTATCATACCATATTTTGAAAACAGTTGGACCTTTAGAATCCCTGAAAGAGTGCTGGGTAATTGCTGGGGTTTCATGGACCAAACCAAAATTTCTGCTATAGATACAATCACTCAAAACTGACAGAAGAAATAGCATATACAAACATTAGAACAATACATATTTGTCAACAGCACCTTGTTAACCAGAGCCTGTAATTATTCACGATATACTTATTAACTGCTCCACAAACATGACTTATTCCAGTCTCCAAGCCACTGTATCCTTAGAAGAACAGAATGGATAATAAGACAGCTGCTAAGACAAATGGAAGACAGTGAAAATCACATGTCTAGTGATCCAGTTCAGTGGTATCATCAGCATTATACCACCTCAACATGACTGTTTCTAGTTCATTGTTCTTTAAGTCTTTAGAAATACAATGTCCAATATTATAGCCATTAGCTTAATGTGGTTATTTAAATTAAACTTAATTAAAATTAAACAGAATTAAAATACAGTTCTTCAGCTAAGCTAGTTATATTTCAAGTGCTCGATATCACATATGGTTAGTGGCTATGCTATTGACGAATGCAAACAGAGCATTTCAATCAGTAAGTTCCAGTAGACAAGGTTGAAGTGGGATTTCATGTTGTTTTTGTACTCAGAAATGGTTTATATTCCCTTACCCATTACCATCATCAGAAGGATTTTGTATCACCTGATATTCTTATTCTGTTTTCTATTTCTATTTCTCCTTTTGTTTAATAGAAATGCTCTAAGAATGCCCTGTGCACACACTAGGTTCAAATCCCCTGCTGTCCTATATTTCCAAAGTTCTTCACCTTAAACTGCTCTGTACTAAAAACTTTAAACATTGCTGTTCTACCTGTACATGAAACTACATGCATGTCCTTATTGTAGAGCTCCTTTATTACTCTATCTTACTTGCTATTGGAATTAATTAATTGCAGAGAGTAGCCAAGGACCTTTTATATCATCATAACTCTACGCCAACACAAAAAAAACTTTCTGGCCAATATCCTTGAAAATTCTCACCTGTCAAAAGATCTGGGATCCACTTAGAGCATCATTCATGGACAGTATTATCCAAGCCAGTGTCATCTTTTTTCACCCCTGTATTTTCTAATTTTCTTTACAGGTGCTGTTTGAATTTCTCCTTATAGTCACCATATTATTTTGATACTGACCATTCATTATGCACTTTGGAGACAACTGAAATCTATTGGTCTTCTCCCCATCTTGAAATTCTATCATTTCTCCTCTAGCATTGGATCGTCCCTATTTCCACTGAACCTTCCATTACCCACTTTCAACTGATGGCTGAAGTCTACCTTCTAAATGTCATATATATCAATTCTTTCCTTTCCAAACTTCTCCCAATCAATCTGCCAGTGACATTAGGAAAGGTGATTGATTGATTCAAATTAGAAATTGCCCTTGGGAGAGGTTAAGGCTTCAAAAGTATAATTTGCATTTCTAATGAGTTAGCTTCTAGGAGACATGTAGAAAAGGAAGGGGGGGGGAGTTTCAGGTCATTCATCATCAGCAATTTATGAGGTAATAGGATTACTAATTTCTTAAACCTAAGAGGCAAGTTTGGAACCCGTACCCTAGAGCATCTTGAAATTATACAGAGAAAAAAAGCTATTTTAGGTACAGAGAGAGCATTCTTTAGGAGGCTGTGTCACACAGAAAGGTCAATGTACTCTGCTAGCCAGTTCTAAATGGTGCTGACAACCTTGTGGAACACAGCAGCTGTCACAAAGAGAGCAACAGGCTTGCTATAACCCCTTCCTCCAGTTTCTGCCTGTAATGAAGAAATCTGTGAACATTCTCACCAAGTGCTTAGCATACAACTTCCTGCCCATGCAAGGGAGGGTTGTGTATGGAATCAGATACCTTCAACCTCACCAAGCTGTTTGATTCAGAGAGGAACTGGTTGCAGAAATGGCAGATTAGAGTGACCAGATGTATCTGTTCCTCTGAAAAATGCGAGGGTCATTAGAGCTAAGACAAGGCTATATTCTTGGATGACTCTAAGGGATCAGTTAAGACTACAACCAAGTCTACATCCTTGGAGACACACAAGGAGTCACCTGAAATTCTCCACATCCTTGTTGACAGAGAAGGAAGAAGGTAAAAAGGTTTCAACACTAGAGATGCTACAATTAACTTTGTCTTAACACCATACCTGAGAAGTTGGTTTGGAGTTAAAGACTTCCCGTAGCTATTTCTTTCATTGTTTTATACTTTATAATACAAGGATAGGTTATGTATCTTAATGATAAAAGTATACTCTGATAATGTTGGGTATTTGATAGAAACTCAACTTTGATTTAGATTTATCAGTCAAGAGAACATTCTATCTTCTGAGAGAATACTAATGCATAGAAACCAATTTAGTAATTTGTTTTCTTAAGTAATTTTATATTATGTTTCATTTTTCATGCTCTTTCTTTTTGAAAGTTTCTATGGGATAATACATTCTCACATGTAGAGTACTGTTAATTCCAGCAATATTTTATAGGATCTATAGGATCTTTAATTGTTCTCTAACTGAGTTTCCATTCATACAAACATATATATATAATATATAAAACATACTTTTGATGTCATGCAAGATTTAATTAGAAGAAACAAAAGTAATCTATTCGCTGCTCCCTATCACTTTTAGGTAGTCTTGAATCTATAAGAATAGAACAGTATCTAAAGGTTATTACATCTAAGTATTATTATGAATCTTAGCCTCTGTCACAGCAGAAAAATAAAGATAAAAATAGATGGATTTTTTTTTCATATTTTCCAGATCCAAAACTGGAATCAGGAGTTGAAAAGGGATTTTTGCTTAGTTCTGAAGATCAAAGGTACCCAGAAACCCAAAGCTGGAAATGAAACCCAAAGCATGGTATTTAATTGGAGACATCAGAATACCTGGGATCTGCATATCTCTGGCAGTCCCCATCACTTTTCACCAGTTTAATTTTTCACCCCAGCACTTCCTGACTTTATATTACATATTCACCTGTTTATCATCTACTTTCTCCATTAGCTCCAAAACTTCAATAAGCATCACCTTTGACTTACTCAAACTCCTGCCACCCGGAACAGCACACATCACTGCAGCATCATCATGTGCCCTAAATAGATCTTGGGCCTTCAATATATATATTTTTTGAGACTAGGTCTCACTATTTTTGCCCGTGGAACTGCAGGCTCTCATTGCCCGGGGTACCACAGACTCAAGCAATCCCCAGCCTCAGCTTCCCAGATAGCTGGGATTACAGGCGCACGCCACCATGCCCAGCTATTTTTTTGGAACTAGGTCTCACTACGGGTCCCAGGCGGGACTCAAACCGTGATCCCTAGCCCCGGCTGCTTCATAGGCTGAAGCTTACAGGCACGAGCCAACGTGCCCGGCTTTGGACCTTCAATATTCTAAGGAGGTGGCTGGTTCCTTCTTTATCAGAGAACTTAAAAGCCGTCACAACCCCCCGAAGTTATCCTGGGGAATCTGGTATTGTCAGAAGGTTACAGGAAAGAAAAATATTATAGTATCCTTAGAGGAGCATAATGACAAACGTGCCAAATGGGATTTAGGACAGCAACTCCTAAGTGAGTTCCATGCAACATTACCGCTGTAGACGCTGCCAGGAAAAAAAAAAAAAAGTTCTGGATCAATTGTATTAAAGGCCTTAGAGCATTAAAGAGATCAAGTTTAAACTCAACACACATACCAAAACAAGCACATTCGACCATAGAATAAATGTAACAAGTCCAATGAAATTCCGATTTTCCCTGGTGTTAACGTTCTTGATGTATTAAACAAATATTAAATAGCGACATATTTTTTTCTTTCCAACTTCACCGGAGTCCCAAACATGTATTTTATCTGCTGAATGGTTAATGGTTATTCTGGCACAGGTTCCACAGTTAAATAATTTTGGGAAGTGATGCATTTTCTCTAGAAAGATCCATAATGCATGTGAGTATATTAAAGAGTGACAGTTCACTGGAGAGAAAAAATGTGCAACTTTCATACCATGCTTCCAAACATTATTTGACTGCAGAATCTAGTTTTTGACAGAATGTCTATTAGTATTCTACTGAACTAATGGTCCGCAGAAGATATTTGGAGCCCACCACTAGAGGACTAAAGCTGGACAAGGGGTTCTGGCTCACGCCAACCCCTCTGTGTCCAACATTTTGCATGGAGAGACATCATGGCGCCAAAGATTAATCTTTCAAGGCATCTGCTCTTTTAATATGGAGCATAAGTCTCTGCCATCTAAATATACTTCTTGCCATTTCCAGATAAAATATTTTCTGTACCTAACTTTAGTGTCACGTTATTGGTGCTATTTTAATTGCCACTTGATATCATCTCAGAAGCAGCTGGCTATGTTTTGACTGTCATAGAAATGACAGAAGTTGTGTATGTGTATGTGTGATGTTATTTGTAATCCTCTAAAGTTGTGCTAAGAAAAAGTGTCATGTGCCTCAATAAATAATAAATCACTCAAGGGATTCATGATGCTAATAATCTAATAGTGATTGGACAAAGTAGATTCAAATTATATATACATTGAAAAGTAAAGAAAAAATTCAGAAAAATTTTTTTGTTCAAGTTGTTTGGAAATTATAAATTTTTTATACTGTGCCTGTTATATCCCTCGGTGCCAGTGGGTGTACACACACACACACACACACACACATATATAGATATATATTTACACACAAATACAAATAAATGAAACACCCAATAACTATAATCCTTTAAGAGAGCAATACCCATCTTGAAGGATGAACTTAACTACCTTATGTAATAGTTGCTGATAGTAGCAGGGTATCCAGTGGTGACAGCACTGTATAGCTCTGCTGAAAATACATTTTGAGCTTTTTTTTTTTTTTTGGATTTGTGTTGACTCATCACTCTTGTTCCTTTCCTTCCTGTTACCAGTGGCATGAATTAAAAGAAGGTTAACTGAAATTGAGATTACAATCTGTTGCCATAGAAAAAACACAGCTAGTTTACCCAAGTGAGGATTATTACATTTATTAGCATAAGACTTAGCCCAAATGAGTTCATGAACTTCAATATTTAGTTTCTCTGTGCTCAAGATATAAAAATTCCTAATATATCTTATTCTGTTTTTAACATTAGAGTTAAAAAGATGCTAAGAAATCTAAATTCACTATTTTGCCTACAGTCAGTGAAAGACCATTGGTGATTATAAAACAATGCTAATGCTAATAATATAAATAACTTACTGTTTGCGAAGTATAAGTAATGAGCTAAACTCATTTTTAAAAAGATGTTATTTTTAGAGCAGTTTTTGATTTACAACTAAGGTATGAAGAAGGTACATTAATTTCCACATGTCTCCTACCTCCCCCATTATCAACATCCCCACAGAGTCACACATTTGTTAGAACTGACAAACCTCTACTGATACATCATAATTGCCCAAAGCCCATAGCTTACATTGTTTCATTCTTGGTGTTACAGATTTCATCAGATCAGAAAAATGTATAATGAAATTTAACTACCATATTTTACAGAGTACTGTCACTGTCTTAAAATTCCTTTGCCCTTGATTATGCATTCCTCCCTTTCCCCAGCCTCTAGCAATCATTATCATCTTACTGTCTCCATAGTTTTCTGCCTTTTCCAGAATGGTATATAGTGAGCCTTTGGTATATATAATATATAGTGGTATATACAGTAAGCCTTTTCAGATTGGTTTTTTTCACTTAATAATACACTTTTATATTCTTCACATTTTATTCGTGTTTGGACAGCTCTTTTTAGAACAAGAATCAATTGTTTGAATGTACCACAATTAATTTATTCATCCACCTACTGAAGGACAGTTGATTGCTTCCAAATTTTGGCAGTTATAAATAAAGCTATTATAAATTTTTGTGTGTAGGTTTTTGTGTGGAATTAAGATTTCAGCTCCCTTGGGCAAACACCAAGGTGAATGGTTGCTGAATTATGGGATAAAAGACCAATCAGTTTTGAACAAACTATCAACTCTTTCCCAAAGTGACTGAACCATTTTGCATCCCACAAGCAATGAATGAGAGTTTCTGTTGCTCCACATCCTCAACTGTGTTTGGTGTCAAAATTGTTATGGATTTTGGTCGTTTCAATAGGTTTTGGTGGTACATACTTGTCAGTGAAGTGTTTGTTAAGGTAGGTCTCTGTTCCATTTTTAATTCGATTGTAGGGAAACTCTTTGTAAGCCCAGAGCATTAAGAATAACAGCTATCCAAATGTCATTATTGTAAAATTCACCTTCTACATAGTGATGAGAAGCATGCTTCAAATGAACTTATCTTCATTTTACCAAAGAAAAAAAATAAAACATTGTCTAGAAAATTTATTTTTTGAAAGCACACATCACTCAACACTTAGCCCTCAGAGGCTGGTGAGACAATGGCCACTTTTGGGAAGGACTAAATGTGGAAACATTCTGTTTGAATTACCATTTTTAAATTCAGTTTTGCATGAATACAAGGAAAACTCTATATGAAGTAGATAGAAATTAGATCTTAATCATTCTATAAAGATATTTAAAATTATGAAGTATATATCACTAAACTTGTTAGCTATGAATTAAACCACTAACAATTCTAGTATGAAAGGCATAAAAAATTTCTCTTATACTGAATATAAGATAAAGAAAAAAGTTAGGTTTTATATTTCACAATATATTCCACCGAAACTCCAAAAACAATTTACTAATTTAATAATAATCATGTTAATAATAAACGTGCTTTTGAAAATATCAATCCTTACATATGGTTGAGGCTCTAACACGGTGCATGATCCAGAACATACATTCAATAAAAATTTGCATATAACATTATTTTCCAGAAAAGCATAACTTTCCTTTAAAAGAATTGTAAAACCACTGTCCTACTAAGGGTATTATTTTCTCAATCAAAACCCCCACAGGAATGCTAAACCTAGTAAGGGAGTTCAAAAGGTCATGTGTCATATTTGTACCCATTTTAGACAGCTGAGAAAAAGAAACTGATCTGTGAACTTTATTCTCCCTGTTCTCATTCTAAGCATCATGCATCAAGTGGACCTACTTCACTACCTTAACTTGTAAACTATCTTCAATTTCTGGTTCACAAAAATATCTCAAAGTAACACATCCCATCTCCTGGCCACGCCCAGGTCCCCACAAAATTTCTGCCAGGGAGTGATCTTAGCCCAACAAACTGTTTCTCCCATGACTTGAATGAGAACCTCAATCTCTGACTCAAGGTGCTGTTAACATATCACTTCTTCACTTCACTTCAGCTGATGGCATGGTTCCTTTCCCATTTATCCTTATGACACAGTTGGAGTCTATTTTTTTGTTTGACCTAATAGGTCTGAGTTCCCCACCTCTCTTTCCTACCAACCAACAGAAGAGAGTCCTGTGTGTCACACATCCTGAAGCCAGAGGCAGCTCTATGCCTCAGAGGAGCTCTTCTCAAGCATCACCCAAGCCACCCAAGACTTTGCTTTGCCCATACTTCATCCCTTCAAGTCATTTATCTTGAAAATCCTTTTGTGGTTTTCTGTGTAGGTAATAAACTTTATTTCGCATTCACTGATACCTTTTGTGTCATGTGTCCTGGCATCCAATATAAAGTCCTAATGGGAGGTGAATTTACTAGAAGAGACACTAACCACTAACTAAAACCACTCATATATGTATTTGTCAGTAAATCTCATACTTGTCATTCACAGTTACTCAAAATGTTAAAAACATGGGTCTTTTTATTTGTCCCCAAAGCTACACACACATACACACAAAAAATACATAATTATAAACATCTAAATAATGTTTGTTTAAACAAATGTTCTCTGACTTGAGTAGCCAAGCTATCTTCTTTGTTTTTCTGCAATAAGTGTATGTAAATGGACACTTAATAAATTCTTTTTAATTTGGGGGTAAATGGATTTAATTAACATAGAAATAAGGAGTATAAAAACAATAACTTTTTAGTCTAAAGAATTGCATTACATTTCCTATTTTATCATGCCATATCATATATTGGTACTGTGGTGTTGATTTTTTTCTTTCTGTGTCATATCTTAGAATACACAAATGCTTCAATGTCTAACACTCATTAATGTTATTCTTTTCATGTTCTTTTCTAAGTTCAGTCTCATGAGCTGCTAATCATTTGATGGGGATGGGGATGGCTCTGATTGTTTAAGTTTATAACATTTTTGGACCTTATCTCTTTGTACAAGGAGTTACTGTGACTTGTAAACTATTTCCTGAGAAAAAGTAAGCTTTTATTATTAGAACTTATGTCAGTCACACATTATTGCAAACATCTGGAATAGAGTATACATTGGGGTTTTCTTTCTCCATAATGCCTTAAAGATCAAAATCAGGGTGACATCTTCAAATGAATAATACAAGAATGTAATAGAGAAGAATGTAACAACACTGAGATCATGTACAGAGGTTGGGGTTTAAGTAAATATTTCATGTCATGAATTTACCAATTGCCAATTTTAGGTTATGCAACACTAGGGATCACAAACAATTTTTTCTTTTGACAGAAAAATTTTTCTTGTGTCAGATTGACACAATTCTTATAAGAGCTTTGCACCAACACAGTATCCAACAATGACCACAATGTGAAAAGTACTCTAGAGCCTGAAGACAAAAGTTCAAAGTCAGGTTCAAGCTGTGCTTTGGAAAATTTTGTCTCTTTTGAATTTTATTTAATACCATTAACACTTTTTTTGTCTAGTCATTTCCTTTTTATTTAGCTTCAAGGGAAACTCTTTCCAAAATAAATCCAACAACCCTATGACTAAACAGTTACCTCAGAAACTTAAGTGCTATTTTCTGTTCTCAGTGCACTTATGATAAATTTTAAAAATGCAAATAAAAGTCAGCTGCAGACAAGTGAAGTAGAATTTTAATTTAAGAAAATATACAACCTCATGGATTTCATGTGTTGAGATATTTTATAGCTTTCAAATTAGCTGAAATATGTAGTTGTTTCTTGTCTGGGGAAAAGTTTGATGAATTCTTGAATATAGTTTTGAAAATATGTTAATGAACAAAACAATTAGTAAACTCTTCAGGATAATCTAGTGTGCCAATGAATTTACTTCACAAAAATGTCAATTCTACAAAGCCACTAACTTTGAGAGGGAAAGCAGAGAGGAAATATCTGTGGTTAGATATTTTCCAAGGCTTGCATGCCTTGGTGACTTCTGGTCCTATTATGAGGGTCTTAGAATAGATGTTGATGGTTTTCTCACTTCAGTGATTCAGTGAAGAGCTCTAGCAGGAGAGCCATTCATTCCTAACTGCCATGTGCCCCAGTTTCTACCCTTCCCAATCCATTCCCTTAAAACACTATTACAAATCAATCAGACAAATGAACCAAGGGATCTGAAAATCGGCAAGATATTTTGTTGGAGTGGAATAATTTTGATAAACACTACTTCCTAGAGAGAAGACCTATGTATTCTTTTGACGGAAGAATTGCCACATTTCCTATTTCAATGTGACTGTGAGATTGGAAAAAGAATTGTGAATGGATTTTTACGGAGTGCCCCTAAGCTTGACTAAAATTCTGTGACCACTCACTCAAAGAACCCCTGAAAAAGAAAGTTGACACCAAAAGGAGTGTCTTAACCCAATTTGTGAATATCAATCATTCTTCTTTGCCATCTGGACCACAGCTTGTCCGGTCATTCTGAAAAGGCTGCTGTGGGACAGGAAGTAGACAGGCACAGACACAGGTGCACAGACTTCCTTCAACAATATCAACTCCTCCACCTTTGCTGATTTTTTTTTTTTGGACTAGGTCTCGCTATTGTTGCCTGTGTAACCATAGGCTCATGTTGCCCCATGTACCTTGGATCCAAGCGATCCCCTGCCTCAGCTTCCCAGGTAGCTGGATTACAGGCGTGTGCCACCAGTTCAGCTATTTTTTAGGATTAGGTCTCACTATGTTGCTCTGGGCAGGTCTTGAACCTGTGAACTCAAGCGATTCCCAGTCCCGGCCTCACTTCCTAGGCTGCAATTAAAGGCACTTGCCACTGTGCCTGGCCTGACCCTATCGTTTGATGGACAGTTGAAGGTTCTTGCTTTTAACCATTCAAGTAGCCTTGAGACTCCTCTACCATTACATGCATCAAGAGTATCTGCAAGTCACCCCGTGGCGGATGGATTCCATTAGATCCTTTCCATTACAAAAGGAGCTATAACATTTTTACTGTTGTTTTCAACACTTACTCTGATTTACATCTGACAGAATTTTCTCTTGTGTACATACCAAATTCCCTATATAGTATCATGATATTCCACAGAAGAGTACATGGGAATAATAATCACTTACTGGAGAAATGTAATGAACATGTGTGCTTGAGCTTCACTGGTATTTCCATGCATTCAATATCTGCACACATTGCAAGAGTAGATTCATGTAGAGGATAAAAGTTTATGAATTTAGGAACCAGATAGCGGATGTACTAGACATTTTCTACTTTCAAATCTTGTGGACTAAAAGTTTATTCAAACAAGGAATATTCTTATTCTCTTGTATGTTTTAAACAAGTTTCACTATGCTCATTTCAAGCGGTTCTCATATGCAGGAAATTAAAAATAATAAAACCTCCTTTAACCAGAGTCCCTTGCAACTAAGACTTCACATTTGTTCACTCCAGTTATCCTATGCAAATTGACCCCCTTGAAACTTGACACCAGACCTTTATTAAAAAAACAAAAACAAAACAGAATCAATGTGTTTCTCTACTAATGCCACTCCTCAGTGACTGTTCTTCCATTTTGTCCAACCATGTATTTTAACCAAGGACAATGAAATGTTTTAATGGTAGTTTCACAGAGCGATTTTTTTCAAAGTCTTATTTTACTGTTTAACTCATAATATTAGATAGGAATGTGAAAATTGAGAGGAAAAAGAAAGAATAGATGGTAGAGCACTAAAAACTGACAAAAGAGCTCTTTGTAAGAATTACCTTGCCATCTCCTCTTGTGTCATTATTCTCCAGGACCTCCTCAATGCACTGGCAAATTATATCAACTTTCAAGAAATATATCCAAATACAAAACTTTTTATGATTACATATAAACTACAGAGTACAAACAACATGAAAGACACAAAAATTCATAATAAAATATTAGCAAACTGAACATGATAATATTTAAAAATTGTATTACCAATGAATGGGGCTTACCCCAGGGATAAAATATTTGTTTAATACATTAAATTAATCAGTCTCATTCAATACAGAAGGCAGAATCAAGTAGGAAAATTATAACAAAATACAGTCAATTCTTTTTTATATAATAATAAAATAAACTCACTATATTAGCAACTGATTAGATGTTTCCATAAAAACTTAATAATCAGTATAGTCACATGCCATTACAATGAGACAAAGAAAGATAAACAGAATAAAGACTGGAAGGGAAGAAATAAAATTGCCTTCATTCACAGATAATGTGGTTATATCTATTGAAAATTCCAAGAAATTGCCAAAATCTACTAGGATTAATGATCAAATTTAATAAGACATTGAATACAATTCCAAGAATAAAAAATTAACTGCATTTGTAAATACAAATAGGAAATAATTGAATAGTGAAATATGAAAAACATTTACAGCAATAGTATAAAAATAAAAATATAAGATCATTTAACATACATGAGATATCCACATTTATAAGACATTATATATGTGAAATAATATCTAATATATGGGGATTATATAATTTTTTGAAAGTATATGATTTTTATCATTAGAAATAGCAACATACGAAGGTAACTATATTCAAATAGTAGATGCAATTAAAATTCAATCAATAGTCCAACAGGAATTTCTTAGAAATTGCCAAATTGGTTCTGAAATATGTATAAAAATAAAAAGGATATTAAATAAAAAAATCTATTGAAATAGACTAGACTATATTAAGAAGAGTTATACCATAGAACTTTAAGAATTAAGAAAATACTATTGCAGTCAAATGTGGCAACAATATAAAGACTGATCAATTGATCAGTGATCCAGGAGAAAAAGTTCACAAACAGTTACACTTGTATACAAAGACAATTCAACAGAGAAAGAAAGGAAGTTTCTCTTAAAAGAAATAATGTTGAAATATTAATGCTAGAATTACAGGTAAAACTATCAATTACTTCATGTTATTATCTACATGTTATTATCTACAATTAAACCCGAATTCAGTACTTCTAAACAGTGGCCAGCAAAATCATAGAAAACATCTAGCCTACTATGCTTGTAATATCTTTGGAATATAATGGTCAAACTATCAGTTGAACGTATCTGAGGTGCTGAACTGCTGTCAATTAAAGTCTAACAGTTTTTTTCATTTATTGTACTTTTTTTTACTCACAATTATACACTTGTTATAAAAACTATTGGTGATAGCAATGAACAAGTGCTGAGTACGGAGTGGTAAGCACAATACAATAGTCTTTGCTCACAAAGGTTTTTAGGACATAGTGTTTAAAGATGGGAGACACATATTGATCAAATAAATATACAAATATATGATGACCTATTCTTACAGCTGAAGTATAATTAGTCATCTCAAAAGCACTATTCCATCAATTTATACTTTCTATTAGTTCAGCTTTGTTAATGAAAGAAAACATATTTGTGCTTGGAAACAATAATGGATTGGTCCCAAGCTAGACTGAGGGATAATAGTTGATATTTACAAGGGAAATCAAGTAGTGGCTGGACAGAGAAGAGAAAGTTAATAGGAGTAAGTCAACCACAGAATATAGAAGGGAGTTTCTGGTTTGTAGGAACAAGCACTGATACCTAGAAGTAGGCGTGAACTTAGTGTGTTTGAAAAACTGCTAGACTATTTTGCACATGTGTGCACTTGAGGAACTAGTCAGTTTACTGGAGCATCTTAGATAAGAGAGATGATACCTGACATGTATCCTAGGTCTCAGGGTGATCATAGAGAATTCCGTTTATCTCAAGAGCAAGAATAGGTTTTTAAAGAATTTTAAGGGACAGTGGTATTATTTAGTAACTTTCCATTTTCAAAAGACAAATCTGTCTCCAATAAGTATTTAGAACAAAGACTAATCCATAGATTTGAAGTACCAGATCCGTGGAAAATACAATTGCCATGTATAGTTAAACACTGTGGATAGATGGGTATCTTGGCTCTTGAGATTATCCCATCTTTCAAAGTCCACTCAGGTTATTTTCACACTATTCCAGTTGTTGATTTTAAAAGTTCTATAGAACTTTAACCTTTAGACATTGCTTCACCATGACTCTTGGCTCTATAACTGACAATCAGGAAAAACTGACTTGAGATATCTGAACTCCTATGCAAATCACCTCAATGACAATTCAGCAGGTAACTACTGTTGAACATGTGATTTAGAGGAGTATAGCACCCTCAGGGGCCTGTCAAGAGCGGGCCTGCTGCAAATATACACTTTCAAGTGACTGAAATGAGTACTGGACGTGGTTATATAAAACTGACTATTTCTGTCTTGAAGCTTGTCTTAGAGAACAACAATGCTAGTATTTATAGAGTTGATGCCTTGTTACTATTTCTGAGAGTAATTAGAAGATGGACTGGAAAAGAAGCCTATTTAACACCCTTTTGGAGTGTTAACAATTAACCCAATTGCTAACCCAATTATTAATCTTAATCATTTGCACGACAAATATTTTATATTAGAGGCTTTGAAAAAGTGTTAAAAGCCTGTAATATATTGTGAGCTAATGATGCTTAGTCAAGTAATAAACTTTTCATTGGTGAGGTTATATGACCACTGAGTAATAAAGGCATGCACTATTTATTGATTTCATTCTTTAATGATATAATAGTGTATAAGAATGAGACTAATTGTCTGTTTTTTCCCAAAATGATGCCACACTAGGAATTTCAAGACTCATTTACACAGTATGAGAAAAACAGGAAAAAAGCCTGAAGAACTTAACAAGCTAATAGATTTAACTTGAGTGTTCTAATTCAAAAAGCCCATTTAGAGCAGCAATGAAGAGATCATTGAGATAGAAAATAAACAAAGAAATAATGGCCTTAAATGTCAAATTAGATGGGTTAGTCGTAATATAAATTTGCAGAATATTCTACCCCTAAAGACAAAATACGCAATCTTAAATGATCTGTAATAGTCTCAAAGACAGACCATAGATTGGTACACAAAATAAGTCTCAACAAAGTTACGAAATTTGAAATTACAGTAAGCATTTTTGTGAGTCACAATCATGTGAAAACTAGAAATTACCCAAAAGAAGAGGGAAAATATACAAAAATGTAGAAAATAAACAGCATATAACTGAATGACTACTGGATCCATGACTATGAAATGATATCCCTGATCTTTATTGAAGCACCATAAATATTTAAATAGTATAATTCAAATTCATCAAATTTTAGTCTTTATACTAATGAAAAATTCACAATTTCCACAAACTGCTTGTATCTATATAATTTAGATTTTAGAACTTTGTGTCAGATGGAGAGAATAAAAATGATAAGAAATATAGAAATAATTTTTCTCATAAATATAGAAATTTTTCTCATAAAAATTTCTCATAAATATAGAAATAATTTTTCTCATATATAATTTTTTAGTACCCATAAAACTAAACCAAACTTGGAAATCAATGTTCAAACTATACAATGAGAGGCTTGGAAAGAAAAAAATATTCTTTCAAATATATTTGAGTGAAAATGTTTTCAAATTAATTATTTTCTAAAACATTATGTCCTTTTAAGATTACTAATAGAAATTTTATATTTCTGCTTTTATTATATTATGTTCTAATTTTGTATTTATAACTAATTTTTTATTATTATGGAAGCAAATTCCTGTTTTACTATTGCTTGTGCAATGTAAATTACTGGTGCACATATCAATAAGTAAAGGATTAATTTTCCTGTCACAAAATCTTGTTTCTAATATTTTCATTTTGCAAAATCACATTTGCAATGATGAAAACTCTAATTTGCACAAAAGAGCAATGGAAAATTAATTTAAAAAACACATTTGGTTGCACATATGTTCAGAATAAAATTGTTGTTTTAAATGAATTAATTAGAACAGTTTGTCATACTTACTGGAAACTGGTATAATGGCATCATTACTTTAACCACTAAGATCTGGCAGAAATTGAAAAAGAGAGTATGAGAGATACTCTTTTGTATCTTTCAGAACAGTTTTATCTGTCTCTTATTTCCAAGGTACTTGTCACTATAAAACTGACATATACAGAAAGATGATACTACAGGATAAAGACGATTTTTCAGTTGAATAAAGTAATGACTTCAATATTTTGTATGTGTAAATCCATTGTATCTTTTAACATATTACTGGTCTGAAGAGAATTTGATTACTAATACTAAATTTCAAAGGTAATGAACTGTATGTCCACAGATGGTCAAAAGAACAGGTACTTTGCCAAAAATGAGAAGAAACAACACAGTATAGTTCTTAAGCTATGTATGGTTAAGTTCTTAGTAGTTTCTAAAGGGTTTTTCACCAGAGGTCTACATCAGGTAACTAACTATTCACATGCTACTTTTCTTTCATGTCTCCTCCTATTATCCTACACACACTAAATATCCTGAACAAATTAAGCTATTTAATCTATTCCAAACACAACTCACATTCTTCTTCTTTGGTTTTATTGGGAATTACCAGTGCTACACCCCAACAACTCCACTTGTCCAAATACTTTCAAAACCTCAAATAGCAGCTTCTCAAAAACCCTAAACTTTCCCTGACCCAGTACATAATGGGATAATTTTTCCTCTTCTCATATCCAATAGTAATTATCTTTTTCTTCACTTATACCCTTGCAGTACAGTTTATATTCTTGTCTAGTTCATGTACTCTGAGATCATAAACTCACTTCAGGTCAGTTCCTTTTTGTCTTCATTTTACTTCTTTCATTGTCTCAGTAATTCTTGGTGCATAGTCTAGTACTGTCAAAATGAATTGCTTTTACAGAGCTTCAAGCACACTCAGGCTCATGACACATATAATGAGTGAATGAGTGGTGCACACATCGAACAAGGGAAAAGTCTGCTGCTCTCAGCTTTTAGTAGTGCCAAGGGATGCATTTGGTGAAAGAATTCCTTTTAGAGCAAAGTTTCTACAAGTGAAAGGGAAAAGGGAAGCAAAGAGACAGGGGAGTTAAGATTTTGACCCAGATAAGCAACAAGTGCCCTAAAAAATTGAGATAAATCAAGAATGAAGAAATTGGTTCAACTCCTCAAATAAAGCTGAAACTTCACCAAACACCCTTTCACTTTTTCTGATGGAAATATTTGATGCACAGTTTATTTCTATGAACTAGTCCAACAAAGATTGGTTAAGTCATGGATTAAGAAACATAAACTACTGAAAATGAAACTCCCATTTGATCCAGCAATCCCAACTCTAGGAATTACTCAAAGGTTACAAAAACTCTAATCCAAAACACACCTGTACCCAGGTGTTTATCACAGTGCTATTTACAATAGCCAGGATATGGAAACAACCAAATGCCCCAAACAGACGAATGGTATAGAAAACTGTGGTATATGTACATGATGGAATACTATTCAGCAATCAAAAAAGAGAAACTTATGTCATTCACGGAAATATGGATGAAGCTAGAAGGAATCATGCTAGCAGAAATAAGCCAGAAAGAAAAAGAGAAATACTGTATGATCTCACTTATATGAGGGACAAAGGAAAAACAATCTAACAGACAAGAAAAATTTAAAACTAATTTTTAGCAAAATTGAAGCATAGAGCATGAGAGGGGGAGGGGGGAAATTGAGTACGGGAGGGGCACAAAAACTAAGATGATGGTTCGCAAGTGATAAGGTAGTGGGAGAGCCCTGGGGTAGAAAACGATGTAAAACAAAATAAATAATATGATAACTAAAAAAATAATATAAAACAAACTATATATTGTAGATATTTGTTTGTTTGTTTTTCTGGAGAATTAAGTGTGTTGACTCCTAACCTAGGCTTCAGTAATTTTCTCCCAAGACCTCCTGAATTTGGGTAGATTATTAGACTAAGAGCCCACTGTAGAAGCTGATGTTCCAGATACTCTTTAGACTTTTCTGTAGCTAGAGTTCTGACATATGACATAAACACTGCCAATCAGAATTCTGGAGATGACAGACTAACAAAACTCCCTGGAAGTATGAGAAATTACAGAAACATCAATCAGATCCCAGAAGCCGCCAGAGTTGGGCTGCAATTGTGGGTGTCATGTTCAGCTAACTGTGCTGAAGTGGAAGTGCAACTTCACTGCTTTGTGGGAGGTTGTTGTTAGATCATCACACAAGGCATTCCATGAGAGAGTTTGAGGAACCTTTTCTGGACCACTGAACTCCATTGTCCCCGGGTGTTCTGTTGAGTCTATCGACAACTGAATAATCTTTCTGCAGGTTATTATTATTTTTTAACATAGCAGATGATTTCTCTACTCATGTTCTCCTTATGCATTTTAGTACCTGTAGATCAATTGCCCATTGCAAGCACATGCTCTTGCTTAAGGACTGGCTCTCTCTTTCCAAGTACACTTGAGCTCTGTGTGATACATACTGGGAAATTATGCTCTGCAGAGCAGCCTTTATACATAAGACTGGTTCATAATACCATCTCTCTCCCCCTGGGGATTATAAACTCATGGGTTAAATTAGTATGCTAGCCTGTTTGATAAAGCACCTTTGGCTTCCTTTCCCTTTATGCGATCATTTCTCAGGTCTCATAGTCAGTGAGATCACTTTTCAGATAAACTAATAGTATGTGAATGTGGTCTCAGAGTCTGTTCCTGGACTTTTAAACAACATTTTTTTTAATTTAAGTAACTGAAATGATACAAACTTGGCTTGTGTTGTTGTCCATTAATAATTCTGACTACTTTCTTATATTAGGCAATTTCCTGTCACATGAAATGTCTCATCACATGACCAGTGATAATGTAGGCTTTCATATTTCTCTCTGCCTTTGAAGTTCTTTCTTATTGTAACTGGAATTTGGTAAAAAATACAAAAACAAAAAAAAAATAAACAAAAACTAATATTGGGATTATACAGATTGATGAAATCAGATTTAACTAAAAGCAGTGACACCAGATTATTTAATTTTTCTGAATCTCAGTCTCCTCTTAGAAAAAGGATGGTACTTACAACTTCCTTTTTGTCAAATTATATAAAATAAACATTGCCAGTATCTATCCTTTATAAGTCACAGTAATGCTCACTACACATAGTTTCTTTTCATTATCCATTTTACTTTGTTTTACCTTCGGTTCCTTGCTGTGATAACTTTCTAATATGAATGAACATTAATTAAAAAAGTCAAAATACCCAAGGGAATGTGGTTTGATGAAAGAACCAATAGAATAGGCACTTAGAATCCATTGTAGAACATTTCCCTCAAAATACCAACTCTCATTCTATATATGAAGGTATTTTCACTAACTCTAGTGCTCTATCCAATATTCACCAACAAAAGTCACCTTGTCCATAGCACATACCTCTTGTACAGATGCAGTCCATTGATGAGGTACTTTCTGTTTCTCCTATTTTTTTGGCTGCCAGGGTTTCACTCACGCAATCAACACACTTATATATTCTATCTAATCTGAATATTTCCCCTGAAGTTACCTTCCTCAGAGCCACATGCTCTGGACTTTCCTCTCCAGTTCTTTTCCTCTTTTCTGTTCATTCCAACAGGCTCTTAAAATCTAGACAACTAATCAGACTGATTTTATAAACCTGCTTAAATCAGAATATTTTTATAAGTACTTTGCATTTTTACTTGGGTTTGGTTGGAAAATTCTGAGGACCTATGAGAATTTTTACAGGAAACAGAATCTTTAAGTGACATACATGTGGACAAGAAGGTATTTTTCACACTTTCAAGTCCTACTTACTCCATAGGTAACTGCTTAGTCTAGCAAAATACAGTACTGGTTCTGGGACATTGGAATTATAATAAGTCTCCTATTTTTTTGATAATTATTTTTTAGTAATTATTAATTGTCATTTTACAATGCTTAAAACACCTTGACATTGAAAAGAGTGACTGAATTTTAATTACTCACATGACACTTTAAAAATACTGTTGTGGCTGGGCACTGAACTCCCAGCCATCCAGCCTGCCCCACTCCTTTTGGAGTTAGGAGAGTGCAGTGTAGGGGGGGTCCTGCCGCCTGCCAGGGTGGTGTGAGCAGTTGGGGGTGCCTCCCGGTCACCGTACCACGAGGTGGCCAAGGAAGGTGGGGGTAGCCCTGCCCCATGCTTGGTTCAGCCTTGCTGCCAGGTACAGAGCCCCCCTGCCAGATGTGTGGGCTGGGGGGGGGGAGGTTGGTGAGGGGGTAGTGGGTGGTAGGGGCCATTCCCTCTGGTCTTCCCCAAATCCAGTCAACTCTCACCAGAAGCAACTAAATCAGTGATTCAACGGCAGTTGCACACGAATAAAGGTGAAAAAGAAGTGTCTTGGGACAACAAACATGTCAGATTCATGGGACACATAAGACTGATTATAGAGATGAACTACCTCAGAAATCCAATCACTGTGATCTACAACGATGGGAACAGAATTTCCCATTCAGAGATGCCTTCAGCATGATCAAAGGACCCTCCCACCTTAGGGGGTGAAGAAAGTCACAGAGATGGGCATTGGTCCCACAATGAACTGGACCAACTATCTGCCAAGGCCTATCTTGATCAAAAAAATTGGAGCACAAACTTTGGCCATGAGAAATGCTCCCAATGCCAGCAACCAGAACTACAAAACAAAGAAGGAGCAAAATATGACAGAAGATGGGTCAGAGCAGCCAACCAGAAAGAAGGAGGAGGATGCACTGAAAGAACATAATCATGTGTGAACTGGTGGCCAGCAGGAAAAAGACACTTGGAATACTAAGGATAGGCCCTCTGTCCCAGGAAATCATGTCCACACCTGACAAAAGGACATTGCTTTTGTCCTTGTACAGGAAAGAAAAGGAAGAATCAATGGGACTGAAAATTAAACAAAAAATGGCATTGAAAGAAGAGATGTAGAGACCAGGACAGTGGCATGGGGGAGCGGGGAGGAACACCCAAAAGGCAAATGTAAACAAAACTTATTCAACAAATATATATCATTAAAAAAAAAATACTGTTGTGCTGAGAACGTTCTTTTTTAACATTCTTCTAAGCATTAAAAGACAGCAAATAAAGATCCCTATACTACCATTTGACCCAGCAATTGCTTTTCTGGGAATCTACCCAAAGGAAATCTCGATACTTATACAAAGGGACACCTGTATTCAGATGTTTACTGCAGCACTACTTACAATTACAAGGACAATGGAAAAACCCAAATGTCCCAAGACAGATGAATGAATGAAAAATAAAGGAATATTATTTATCAATTAAAAATAACAAATTTAATGAATTTATGATAACATGGATGCACCTAGAAGAAATCATATTAGCAGAAACAAGTCAGAAAGAAAAAGACAGAAACCAAATGGTTTCACTAATATATGGGAAATAGAAAAAAACAAGCAAAAGGCCAGGAGGAAAAGCCAAAAGAAGCTAACAACCAAACTAAATTACACAGCAGGGGGGGTGGAGATGGGAGGGAACAGTCAGGGAGGGAAGGTGGTGGGTGATCCCCAGGGAATATATATATAAAAGATTCCCACACTCCAAGAGCTTAGGCATTAGCTGTGAGATCAAGGAATATATCACATGAAGTTGTTCTATATAAGAAGACTGTATGTGACTGAAAGCCCAAACGAGTCCACTAAAGTTCTAGAATGCTAAGATAAATGGATCTTGGAATGGTTTCCAAAGACTGTACTGGGCATATGAAAACAGGGCACATTCCTGAAGGAAAGGGGTGTATTTGGGTGTGTTAGGAGAAAGGAGATGACCATGTCAGGTGGGAGTCACTTGTTTAGAACAGAGACAGAGGGTAACTGAAGAAGAACCATTGTGCTTGAATTTTTTTTGAGGACTGTCATATATCTTGCAATAAAATCATGACATACATTTGTATTAAAATGTGCTATGAACATAGGTTTTAAGTGTCTGAAATGTCTTTATTTTATGAGTTTCTATAATGAATATGATTAGTAACCAATTATTCAGGGCAAAATAGTAACTTATCATAAATAAAAATCCAAGCACATGAAGCAGTAAAAGTTTTATTGGAAATCAATGTGTTGATGAGCTAGGTGGGAAGCAGGGCTATGGTGCCTGATTAAAGGAGATTCCTACTTGTGCTTAAGAGCTTTTGCATTTCTGGGCAGTGCAACTTGTGAGACTTGGGCTGGGGGGGAAGCATTTTTACAAGGTGATGGTCAAAAGGGGAGCTTTCATTCTTGAAGGCAAGCATTTCCCCAGGAAAGTGGATACGTACAAGTTAAGGATCCAAAAATCAATTTTCCTAAGCTATCCTTGCTCACAATTATGGTCGTGTTTCATCTGCACTCAGGACATTCCACGTAAAGAATACTCCAAGTTAAAGACAGAGCTCTCTTGGGAAGAAAGCTTTCTTTCTGAACACACACTGCTCCATTTAAGAAAAGGGCATATAGATTTTTGCTATGGGAGTGAAACAGATAATCTACTGTTTTGAAAGAGCCATGACAAATTGCTTTTAATTTAAGGAAAATCATTAGATGTACAATTCCATTGCTTATCAATGTTTGAATTTTTCTTACTCAAATGACAACATGATATTATCAGACAGATTCTGTTAAAAACTCCAATGGGGCTATGAAAAAAAAATGAGTATTAAGCAAATGACCCCAGTTGTAGACAGGAGAATATGGAATACTCCTCAAGGAAGGATTATACTTAAATATACACTCACACTAACTATAAAAGTGATTAAAGAGAAGCAATTCCTTGGAAGCAAAATGTTTGTAAGAAATGAGGAATTTAAGGTGACAGGTAATCATTGATAGCAGAGAACTTTATTTAAGGAGGAGAAAGCAAATGATTCCAAATTTGGGGAATAGCTTTCAGGGTGAGGCCACATTGTTGAAATCTATATAGAAATGATTTTACAAAAAAGCAATTCTGACTTTTATATAACTACATTGGACTCTGTTTCTGTGATATGGTGAAGAAAACATATCTGGTGCTCTTCCAGATAGAACAGCATAATAAATGTAAGATGTTGCTGTTGACAGAACTAATGTAATCCACCCTAGTGAAGAATAAAAAAATTAACCAAAAACCAGAAACGAAGACATTGAGCAAGGTATGAATCACATCCTGTTCTCATAGAATTTTGTGGCTCTATTTGATTTACACAATTCAGTTATGGGAATCAGGCACCCAAAGTTTGCACAAATGTTCTTTGACTGAACTGTCCAGAACCCAAAAGAACAAACAGTTTTAATAGAGGAAATTGCTACATCTTTGGAGTATAGGTCTGGCATTTACTTAATTTTGTGTTTTAAATGTCAAATTCAATATAAGACACAGTTTAGCTGGATCTAGGATGTAATATATGAGAGGCCACCTCAGCTTGGAGACTGCTCTTGGGACCATCATCCAACACACATCTGGCTAAAAAACATGTAAACTCATTAAAGAAAGATCAGTGCCATCTTCTGGCTCAAGGTGTCTGGGGAGTCACAGACTTCGGTGCAGACACAGTCAAGTCCAAGAACCACACCACGCACCACCAGCCCTGAAAATGGCACAGAAATGGCATCAGAAAACCTCGAACACAAAAATACAAATCCCTTAAGGGGTAGATCCCAAATTCCCAAGGAACATGCGTTTTGCCAAGAAGCATAACAAGAAGGTCTTGAAGAAGATGCAGGCCAACAACGTCAAGGCCATGAGTGCATGTGCTTAGGTTATCAAGTTCAAGGCCTTTGTAAAGACCAAGACATCGGGGCAGCAGCTGCACATTCAGTTGACTTGCCTAGATTGCTCACCCCAAACCTGGGAAGCATGTGTGTATCTGCATTGCCAAAGGTCTTTGGCTGTTGCGGCCAAGGATGCAGCTTTGCCGCAGGTTCCCAAAGGTGCTCAGGCTGCCAGATGTGCCCAGGGCCCCATAAAGTCTCAAGAAGACAGAACCCTGTCTGGCCATGTGAGGACAGAAGTACGGGTGCTACCCCAAGGCTGGTGTCTCCTGTGGTATTTGTACAAATAAATCTGAAGCAGAACCTGATGAAAAAAAAAAAAAAGAATGACTAGTGTCTCCACGCAAACAAGTCACCCATAAACTGGTGATAGCAACAACAAACACAAGAGACTCAGGCCTGAAAAATTTATCGCTTTTACGTGAATCTTGAGAAAGACTTATTTAGTCCCTAACGAGGGTATTACGAAATGCTACTATATTTGTAATATCCTAGTTCTTTCACTTGAACATCGCACATATCCTTCATCCAATGCAGTTATTAATTACCTCCCTTCCCCCAAGTTACAGATTCTAATTTCAAGCCTCAACATTTTATTTTGAAAGTTCAAGCTAAACCAAAGAACTGAGTTGTAAACTGATTTGCATGAATATTCAGTTAATATGGAAATGTCTATAAATAATAGAGTTGATAAGAATTAGCAGTTAAATACAATTGCCCTTCTATTGATTTATTTCTGATTGTACAAGTTCAGAATCTCTGAGAAACAGGTGTCAAGACAGGATTAGATATGAAAGCACTGGGAAAGCACCTGTTATGGAGAAAGAGCTGAAGAAGGTGTAGGAACCTTTCGATCAAGATGAAGAAGCTGTGGAGGTGGTTGAAGGAGGATTGAGTTGCAACCATTTCACACTACAGAGTATTTCTGAGAGGTGTAGCTAGGACAATGGGGGCTCTATACATTAGCACCCACAGTCCATTAATAATCCAAACAAAAACATTATATAGGAAGCCATAAGCATATTTGGCTCTTTATCTATGGAGAGCAATTATAATTTGTGCATGAATATGTTTGGAAGGGATGCTGTGGACCCAGTACAAGCTTGCTTGTATTCATTATTTTTCTTTCCATTTCCATTATTGTCTATTGTCTCTCTTTTCTAATCATCAGAAAGGCCTGGCTTACACTTAATGTTTCCTGACTATTAAAGTCTTTAGCACACAATGGGATTACCATCATTTACTGAGAAAAAAATAAAACAAAACAGAGTTAAGGAGAGTAAATCCTCACAAACTTTTTTAAAAAGTGCAAATCCAGGAAAGTTTGCAAATTCATTTGCTCATTCAAAACATGCATCAAGAATGAAACACACTTTTAATATTAAGCCAAATAAAATTGACATTTTTCTCAATCAGAAAAATCTCATATTGACAGTGATACAACAAATTCCAAACCACAACTAAAATAGGACTGGTCAATTGTTGGGGACACATGAAACTCTGCTTTTACTTCATGGCAGGAGAGCATGAAAAATAAAACACGGGTGTCATTTATGGCAGAGAGATTGATTTAAAATTATATCTCATTACATATACTTAGAAGCATATGTAAATGTATGTGCTTAAGTATAGTGTCTATACATGACACAGATGAAACTTCAGTAAAACTACATTTTAAAGACTTGGTTAAACACATGGTTCAAAAGATGAAAACTACAGAGTATCAGAGCACATTGGAAAGATCACAGGCCACCTAGAAATGCTGAGAACAAACATGGGACCTATGAACTAGGGGGGTGGTCACTTTCTGTGTGAAATGAATAACCAATTCAAAGTCAAAATGGTCAGAAATAGCATTTTTATTTAAGTAAGTTATATGGGTGAAATACTTTTATAAGCTACAGTTCTCATTTGTTATATCTCACATTTCTTCCTTTTTTTCTGGTGATATTTGAATTCTAGAAAACTAAACAGGTGAAAATAGTTAACAAAATGTTTCAAAAGACTTAAGTATTACAGAATATCAAATAAAATTGTGCAAGGATAATTGGTAAGATGAGTCTGATATGGTCAGAACAGATAAATAGATCAGAAAAATTACACAATCAGGAACAGATCTAAGAGTTCTAGGAATGTAAAAAAGAACAAAGGTGGCATTTCAGTTTGGTGCAGAAATAATTACATGCTTAAAAAGACTGTACATTCATTCAAAATTTTTCTACATCACCTTTATATTAAAATGAATTTGCAGTGTCTTAAGCTTTTAAAAAGTTTTATTGAAGGAGTATGTGCACATTACAAAGAATAAAGTAAATCAGGCATATAATAAAAAGCAACTATTTAAACCATATTCCTCTTGACTCCTCAGAGAATCTTACTTTTAAATTGTGCCATTTTAAATTCTTCTGCTGGGCACAGGTGGTTTGGCAGAGGGTGAAAATATTTTATAGCTATTGAGTGTCAGAGGATATGAATTGCAGTGCAGAGAAACCAAGAATGTGAAAGACTGGATAATCTTCATTTGGGTCTTAACAACAGGTTTAAAACCACACACACACACACACACAGACACGCACTCACAAATTCTTGAAGGCTTATAGAAAGCTGCAACCAACCTTTCTTGCTCATTTTTAAGGTCAATAGTTCACATCTAGTAGTTGTCACCCAACAAAAAATTCATGAAATATTAAGGAAGGACATAAGAGTTCTTGAGTGGGGTAAAACATATAATGACATACTCTAGGTATTAGCAATTAAATTCTGTGGTTCAAGGTCCCTACTTCACCATTTTTTAATACAAGGAAGAATATTTTTAAAAATAAATTCTTCTGCTGGTTAAACGTCATGAATTTAGTTACTTCCCTATTCTTGACTTCTCAACTTTGGAATAGTATCTATAAACACACCATGAAGATTCAGCTCTAAACTACTTCCAACTCATTTCAGCAGTTGCCATCCAATTTCCATTTTATAGTAATTTGTTGACACATATCATCTAGTGACTAGAGTAGACCATTCAAAAGGAATTTTCAAAAGAGGAGGATAAAATGTGTCTAGTGTTTCAATCTGAACTGAGAAGCTTTACTTATTTAGTCAAGAAGTGTCAATGATACATAGTAAAAAATGCTCGTATATGAGCCACTACTCTTCAAATTATAGTTATCTATTTGAATAAAGTTCAATATAATCAAGATATTTATGTACAAAGATTTTCGATCCAACACTAATAATGCTAAATGGATATTGATATACTGCTTTAGAGAGTGGAATGGATAGACAAACTATAATACATATATTTATTGGTATAATACTGATAAAATGGCTCTTCAAAGATATTTCATGTTGTGAATAATACTATATTATATTGGGAAAAACTATAAATCTTGTATAGTATGATCCAATTTATGTTAAAATATAATTTCCTATCAATGAAAATGAGATAAGGCAGTGTTTCAAACTGAAAGCTTGAACTCAATAGTACACAGATTTGAATATTACTTCTGCCTCTTACTAGTTATCTGAAATATCCAAAATAAAGTCATATTTCAAGGGTAATAGGACAATAAGAGTTCCTATACCCTAGGTTTTCGGTAACAGTTAGATAAGGTAAAGCATGAAGCCTACCATGTCAGTACCCAGCAGAAAGTGCTAAGAAACCCACCCTACTATTACTTCATGAAAAATTTTAATTGGTTTCAGTTCCTCTTCAGAGCGTTTTTATTCCTATTTTAACTTTCCTGAATATTTGACTTGTTGATGACTTATGATTTATCAAAATAATAAATTAAGGCAATTAGTAAACAACCAAAGATCTAGTTTGCAGCATGATGTAAATACCTTGAGACCTTCCCTTTTCCATGACCAAAAAAGTAAAAGAGATTCTCTTAGTGCTATATTTTCCAACTTTTTAGAGAGTGAGAAAGTTTTTCTAAATATTTTCACAGTTTGGTGGATAAGATTTTAGATAGAGATATTTCCACATAAGCATCTTTTGCAGGCCAGTGAGAGCTACACTCATTCTTTAAATACTAGTCCTATTATCCAGAGTCTAAATGGTTGCAGTTAAATCTGATCACAAGAATCCAAGATGTTTTTTCTTGTCAGCCTTTTATATTTAGAACATCATTCAAAGAATACTTTCAATGTATGTACAAGTGTGCTTCAAAAACAAATCCTCTACTTAGATACACTTTAAATGTCCATTTTCATTTTTGTTTGCCATTATTTTTGAGTTGCAGCAGAGAAGTTCTAGTTAAAATCAGGTTAAAAATAATGTTCTCTATAGTTCTATTATTAAAAATAATAGTTCTCTATATAGTTCACTATATTAAAAAAAATAAATACTGGAGAGGATGTGGAGACAAAGGAGCCCTCTTACACTGCAGGTGGATTGTAAACTAGCCCAGTCATTATGGAAAGCTAACCATGGATCTACCATATGATCTAGCAACTCCACTTCTGGGAATCTACCCAAAGGACACAAAAACACTAATTTAAAAGGAAACGGCACTCATGTTTATTGCAGCATTATTTACAATAGCCAGGATATGGAGACAACCCAAATGCCCCAAAACAGACTAATGGATAAAAAGATTGTGCTATATGTACACAATAGAATAATATTCACCAATCAAAAAAGAACAACTTGTGCCATTTATAGCAATATGGATGGGGCCAGAAGGGATTATGCTAGCTGAAATTAGTCAGAAGGAAAAAGATTAATACAGGAAGGTCTCACTTATATGTAGAATACAGAGGACAAGAAGTAGAGGACAAGAACTAGTTAAAACTAACAAGCTGATCATAGAACTGGATCAGATAGCATAGGAAAGGGAGAGAGGAAGGCTAATTAGGGTAGGGATGAACACAAGGGAATATGGTGACAGATGATGGGTGATACGGTGGTGGGAGAAATATGGGGTCTAAAATTATGTAAGAAAAATATTTTAAATAAATAATAATAATAGGAAAAAATAATGTCATCTAAGCAAACACTGAAGAAAATGACATGTAATAGTAAGACATTGCTTTTTCATATTGTATGCATTTTTTTCTACTTTACCCTGTGTTATAGCTACATCTGCTATTTCAGTGAACAAATAATAGAGTGATAGTCTCATTCCTCAATTTATGACTAATATGCTTTGTTCTTTTGTTAAAGTATTTGTCCATTTGGCTTTTTTGGATTTTGCTCATCCTTTTAGTTTGTTCCACAATGGAGAGTTACTGAAAGTCAAACAAACAGAAAAACCAAACAAGAGCAGAGAAATTATAGTGACTCTAATTCCTAGGTTTACAAGATCTCCCTAAAATAATTTTATTATCCTCTAAGAAAATTTTACCAAATAGTAGGGGAGTTCAATGATTTGTATTTCAGATCAAAATAGTTGTACTGGTAAATAAATTGCAGGCAATTGTTAACCTAAGGAGAAATGGCAAGCATAGTAATTCATGGCTATTTCCACAGTATGTTGCTAATTCATGTTAAACATGGTGTCAATCAAGAGGAGGCTATTTAAACTGTCAGTAATTTTGGGGAATGGGAAAAATAGGCTAAAAAACAGTAGCTGAAAGAATATATAATGCTACATATGCTTTATTGCAAGCAAAGTCCACCAGAGTGAACTTTTAACAGCTTCCCCATTACATCTTGTTTTTTTAAGATGGGGTGGAGTTGTCAGGAAAATGCAATAACCTATATTGCATCTATAGCAAATATATAATAGTATATGGATGTACAAACAAAAGAAATCATACATGTGAATTTTGTTTTTCCTGTGCTGAGAAGAAATGAAAATGGAAACTAGGTCTATCAGGCAGCCTATATATTTTATGCACTTTATAGAGTTATTATTGAAAATCTATTAAGAAGACAGAGCAAAAACATTTGTTATGCCACTCAGACCTCATATGTTTCCTTGCTAAAAGATTAAATAAAAGAATACAATTTTTTCTTCCTTAGTAAATAATCATGGAAATTGCAAACACGACTCCTATGAGGACTAGATTAGGATCAATTTCATTGGGTTAGTATGTTATCTAAGTGTGGGTTATTCTTTCTATTGATTAAGTGAAGAACTACACCTGAAAATTATTATAAATTTAATATATTTAATATACATAGGGAACTTTATTTATGGTATCACAATAATTTCGGGTAGGTTGAGAGTAAAGTCCCATTATATTTTCAGAAACATTAATCTGGACTTAAAAAAGATGAGAATTTTACTACTTAAAAATTGTTTTTCTGCAGTGAAAACATTTAAAGTAAAATCGATCACAACATTGTACCAAAACAATGTCCTACCTTTGCCAAATTCATGTTAATGATATCTGTCTCTTCAATTCTATTTTTTAAATTTTGCTAACTCACACTTTGGCGAACTAGACATATTCTCTTTCTATATCTCTGAAACTTGCCCTGTGGAGGAGACCATCCTAAATATCATATTATTTGACAGTGTCAAGTCATCTAAGTACATTTTTGAAGATAGTAAAAGCTATGTGAGCTAATCTTTCTTCCTTTCAAGCATAGCAGCCATTCTATCCAAATAATGACCAGATATTAACAGCTGACTTGAAAGAGTGCCCCAATGTCCTGACTGATTTCCAAGCAATGCATACTACTGGAGAGATTCCCTATGCCCCCTTCTCATACTGTATCACCCATCCTGGCTCCATGCTGATACATTTGTTATGTCCCTAACATGCACACCACCACCTGTTTTTCTCTTGTTGTTATTTTCCATTTATTAATATAGTCATAGATACATGTATATTTTAATGAGAATCCATGCTCTCCTCCTCTCTCCATCAAAATAGACATATTACTATATCACTTCTTAATGTATCTTCTTAAAATGAAATATTTCATGTACTCAAAACAATATCTATTACATAGCTAGAAACCCTATAATAGAGTTATTATATCTGATAATCTTGGCAAATGGTGCTTCATCATTCATTTCAAGCAGTCTCTCTCAGTGCTAAACCTAAGCCTTTAAAGGTAAATTCCACAAGTTAAAATTTGCTAGTCAAGTAATTAATGGCCAAAGTGTTGCCTTATCCAGTGTGATTCAAGCTTAAACTTGGCTCTGGGGTTTATTTCTCTCTTTACATATATATGTGTGTGCATACGTCTATCTATATTGTGTTATTCAACTTGTTAAGAATGTTATTGGTGTAGTAGTTAGAATATTTTACGACTAAAAAATAAAACTGAACTGCAAGTTAATATATTAGTACCTACATGATAAACCCAGTCAGAACTCAAAATTCAATCTTTTAAATCATCTATACCCGGGCACAGTGGTGCGTGCTTGTAAACGACAGCTTGTGGAATTGCGGCAAGGTCTGGGGATCACGGTTCAAGTCCAGCCTGGGGCAACACAGTGAAATCTAGTCCCCCAAAATAGCTGAGCATTGTGGTGCACGTCTGTAATCCTAGCTACCTGGGAAGCTGAGGCTGGGGATCGCTTGAGTCTGTGGTACCCCAGGCAATGAGAGTCTGCGGTTCCACAGGCAAAAATAGTGAGACTTAGTCTCAAAAAAGAATAAATAAAATAAATCATCTATAATTATTGGGTGCTAAAGTCATTCTTTAATGTAGGCTGCAAAAAACAACCATTTGAAAGCTGAGCAAAACATCTGCTTACTATTAATTTTAAAAGTCCCCTGTATCATTGGTACCATTGGGAATCTCTAGATTGTATCAAATAGCTTTAAGAAAATCCCCAGTGCTTTCCCTGACCTTTCTAAAGGTAATATTCTTGGGATTAACATTTTCCTGTGTTCAAAACATGCCCTCAAAATGAAATATGTCTGCGTCTTCTGCATAATGGAGACTGAAGTGCAACATGTATTTTGATACACAAGGATTTCAGATGTGATAAAAGTAGATTTGATGCTTGTGATATAATAAGTGATAATAGAAGGAACACAGTTATTGGAAGAAAAGGAGTTCTAAATGGATGACAGAATCAAATTCAATGAGAAGGTAATTTATTATGAAATTAAAATAGAATAGGACAGAGAATGTGACTTAATTTCTAGCAAGGAGAACTCTAAAATAGAAAACAATATTTCAGCATTAGTTACCTATAAAATACAGGATTTATTTTGGAACATGAACAAATTTTGTAACCCTGAATTGATCAATTAATTAGATATATCTATATAGATAATAGGTGTTAAAATTCATTGCTCTCATTTTAAACTAAGATCAAAGTACTCACCAACATGTAGTCAATATAATCTCTACTGATGGACTGAAGTATGATGACCAGGTGGAAGCATGATGAAGTATACTGAAGTATAGTGACCTAGTAAATTCAGTCTAGGGGTCTAGGAACACAACCCATGATTTACTGACTCGATTTACTGGTACGCAGCCCAGTTTCCCCTCGAATCTCATTCTATTTTCTGTCACTTTAGACCATGTAGTACCTTCAATGATAGCCCACCCAGAACTCCAGTACATGTAAAATGTACATAAACCCTTAACTGCCTGTTAGGAGCGCTCAGCCTTTGGATATGAATCCGCCGAGTCAGCACCAGTACTCATAAACTGCTTCTTGCCAGTCCTGGTGCCCTTCTTTCCGGACTGCCAGCCTTTGTAGCTGGAGCACTGACCGGGTGTGATTGCCGTTTCTCGGCCTGCCACAACCGCGTACAATTCTCATTCCCTGACTGCCATGGCCCGGTACTGTTCCCGCTTCCCCGATTTCCTGCTGTCAGTATAGTGGAGATAACACTGACCTGTCCTCTGAGCTAAATGACAGGAGCAGTCGCTGACGGAACACGTGAGTTCAGCGCCCTAGCAATCTACACAGCTGAGCTACACACTCTGAAACGCCCATCTGCGCGGTGCCACACAACACACCTAAATCACTTTCTTGAAAAGCAGGAATATTTTCTTTAAAAAAAAGATCATCAAATCTCCTAGTGATTGTACTACCAGGAGAGAGATCAAAAGCCTTTGCTTTTTATAAAAAGTTCCCTCAATTCAACGTTTATTCGACACTTTAAAATCACTTGAGAAAAATTAACATAGCTACTTAAGCAGTTAAACCCAAATCTTATTGTACTTATCCTGAAATCAGATGTATTTGCCTAGGTTTTCTGGGAAATACATTCTACGTATTTAGTAAGGGTAATAGTCTTAAAATTTGTTCTCTAGATTTTCTCCCCTCACAGTACTTGCCTGTACTTGCTCTTTTCTCTCCTTGCAAAAATTACTTGACTCTACATATCCACCAATAATTTCTTCACAGAAAAAAATATATTATGAACTTGTGTCTATATGCCCCCCCCCCATGTAACATGTCCATTAATTTCTATTATTTTGGAAATCTTCCAGTGAGAACTTTTTAATCTATGCAGCAAAAGGTATTTCAAAAGAATTTTTAATGAGAAAGTTAAAAGGCAGATTAAGCTATTACATTTTCTTGCAATGGCAACTGATGCAAATTTTTCTTTAAAAAAACTCAAGGGGGGGTTTCCTTATTAAAACTTGTCTTAAGGCATCATTACCTCTCCTTTCTGCTCTGAAATCAGTGGAATAAAAACAAATAAGGAGAGTAAAGTAAGTTTTTACAAAACTATGGAGAACCATTGCCAAATATGAAATATGGGTCAAACCGAGGGAAGATACTAAGAATTTAAACAATTTTCAATCTCAAACAAGACTCCCTAAGCAGTTGGCATGCCCTAAGGCTGGGAAGCCATGGTGCCTATTTTGGAAAAGTAGGTCCCATTGGCACACAAAGACTGCAAGAAAGTTTGCTACTCTTGGACACCATGCATGACAAGGGAAGTGGAACAGCATGAAGAACACTGGGGATTCATTCTCTTGCCTGAGGGTGTTGTCACTTTGTGTGGCTGGAGGAGTATGGGAAGTGAATATCACGTCTAAAACTTCCAATCTTGGTAACTAAGAAGTGAAAACCAGTGAAGAGCATGTGTTATATCCTAAGTGAGTCAACTGTACTTTCTGCCTCAGCTTAGCAGAAATACACCCAAGAACAGAGTGATAGTGAGTTGTTACTCACCCCAATTCGATGTACACACATTTACACATGGATCTGCTGGCACAAACTCAAGAACTATTGTTGAGAACTGAGCTGGTCCAGAAATAATGTATCTAATTCAAGTTTATCAATAATGAGAAAGATCCTGCCCATGATTAGGTACACAAATTACAAATACAATACAAGCACAAGAATATAATTATGTATAAACAAATAAAAACACCACAAATACCAAAGTAGAATAGAGAAATAATTTTTCCTTAAAATCAATTACAGACAATATAGTTTATTATGAAAAGAAACCTGAATAAGAGTAAATTGGATTCAAGTTATGAAACAACACAAGGACAGAACCAGCATATTTAAGAATGAAGGAGACCTGGCATGGTGGCACATGCCTGTAAGCAGCAGCCTAGGAAGTTGTGGCCCGGGCCATGGATCATGGTTCGAGTCCCACAGGGGGGAGGAGGACACGTAGCTGGGTACGCCTATAATCCCAACTACCTGGGGAACTGAAGCTGGGGATTGCTTGTGTCTGTGGTACCCTGGGCAACATGAGCCTGTGGTTCCACAGGCAAAAATAGTGGGATCTAGTCTCAAAAAAAGGGAAAAAGTAAAATTATTTAGAAATTTAAAAAAAATCACAATATCAAAAAGAATAGATAGTACTGTAGAAACTAGTTACTGACAGAATAGGCTTGATAGTCCTCAAAATGAAAAATAAATGTTGAAATTTATGTATGTATAGGATATATATATATGCATGTATATATGCATAGGAAACCAACAAAACCTGGAAATCAACCAACCTGGAAACCAACAAAATTTAACAAAGGTGCTTCTATGGAGGCTGTACAATTTGAGAGTCTTCAAGGTGAAAAGGATAATTTTACTGTACACTTTTATTTGTTCATATTTTTACCACTAATTTTTTTGTATGACAGCAACTGCATGCACCCTCCTTACATTATACTGTATTAAACTATCTGATACATGTTAAATTAATCTAGAGACATCAGTGACAAGTTGAAATTTGTATTTTATTGATATATATTTGTTTTATATAAAATATTTTATGAAAACCACATTGTACATTGTTGGATCTCATCTAAAGCAAAACAAAGACCAGGAGGAAAAGTCAAATAAAGCTAACAACCAAACTACACAACTGGGGGTGGGAGGATGGGTGGGAATGGTCAGGCAGGGGAGGTGGTGGGTGAACCCCGGGGAATACAAAGATGTGAAATATATATATAAATAAATTATTAAAAAACTAAAATGATGTGATCAGAATTAAGTGCAGATGGAAAGGCACAATGGTGTAAGGTGATACATCAAAAGCTAGAAATAAAAATATAAGGGAAAAAATTTGGCTAGATAAAAATATTTATTCAAATGCCACAAGAATGGTGGAACCACTAGAAACTTTCCAGCATCTTTATTTTTGATATACAACATTTCTGGGCCTGGATCTGAGCACATTTAGTGCTAAGAATTTCTATCAGAGGCCCTATTTGCTTCCAAATTCCCTTCTTATCCTTGACGTCATTGGTTTTACCATACCTCACCCAATTAGTTCTACTGGTCATGGGCCATGCTTAGATGATATGAACAAGTCATATTAGAACATCTAATTTCATCAAATATCATAAGTTACATGGTAAAAATTGTACCTGCTTAATCAATGAATTATGTCTTTCAAGGGTATTACTTTCACTTCACTGGATCTCAACACAGTACCTTTGAGAAGAGACATTTAAAGATGTCTGTATATTCTATAACCTTAATAAAATACTTATAAACATGTTCTAAACTTATAAACTTATAAGTTTAGCAAACCTATAAACATGTTCTAAAGATAATGATATTGATATTTGTAAACATAATAAAAAAGAAATCAGGAAATGTAGATATTAATATAGTCAAAAAGGAAAGCAATTGCATATGCAAATTGACTTGGAAAAATACACTATCAACCAAAAAAAGATTGATTATTAAATTGCTTCAAGATAGATTTTCCCTTCCCACATAACAATGTAGTACTTAACTTTAGAAAACTTAACTTTAGAAATAAAAATGTTGAAATAATCTATTTAGTGGTTGGGAAAGTAATTACAGGTACAAATTTAATAAACTGAAGATAGGGATAGGAACAATAAATCATTGAGTAGAGACAATGATACAAATGAGGCAAGCTTGACATAATTGTCACGGCAAAAGAACAATTCTTTCATTTAATCATTGTAACTAATGCTCTGAAATTAGGCTTGGAAAAACAGGCTATTAACAGATGATCAGTGTGGTAATAAGAGAAAATGCTGTTTTATTTTTAAGGTATTTGAGAAAGGGGGGAAGAGGAAACATAGAACCTTCCCATTTAGCTTTGGTCTAAAACTGATATGAAGTTAATTTTCAGGTTTTAGGAAACTCCTTGAAATTTAAAAAAGTGAAATTCCTATGATATTACAAACATGGATGTGAAAACTTCAAAAACTGAGAACCAAGAAACAAAATATAAAAATGTAAACAAAATTGATTACGTACCATATAGCATATAATCAAGAATGACACTGGCCTATTCAGATTGTTACCACTTCTTAGGCCTATTGTCCCCCTTAGATAATTTTAGAGTCAAACTTTAACTATAAAATGACTCCTTTCATCCTGATTTTCAAATTTTATGCTAGTTTTGAACTAACAATGGTAAAGCTCATCATTAAATTTCCGAAGAGCCATCCAATTTACTACTTTTCTAAAACTTCTCAGTGTATATGTATACATTAGTATGTACATACTATATGTATATGCATACATTAATATGTACATACTGTATGTATATGCATACATATGATATATATATAGTTGAGCTATAACAAAGACAATTTAAGATAGGCCTGACTTTGATGTTTCAAGTATATTGAGCATTCCCAGTGTCTGTATTCCCTTAGAAATGTAATGCTGATATATCTAACTACTACACAGATATAAAATTATTGGTTTTAATGTTTATTTTCCCAAAATACTTTCTATTTTTACTTGTGTGTTACATTTATTCATATTATAATGATACTGACTAATGGAGATATTGTTTTATATATTGACATTGTATTGACCCTGACAGATTGAAAGATGGGGCAATTGAAATGGAGTGACTTGGCATTTAAAAAGCAGTCACTTTTTTTTTAAATTTTGAGACTAGTTCTCACTATTTTTGCCTGTGGAACCACAGGCTTATGTTGCCCGGGGTACCACAGACTCAAGCAATTCTCAGCCTCAGCTTCCCAAGTAACTGGGATTACAGGTACACACCACCACGCACAGCTATTTTTTGGGGACTAGGTCTCGCTACGTGCCCCCGGCAGGACTCAAACTGTGATCCCTGGCCCCGCTGGTGGCTTCCTAGGCTGCCACCTACAGGCATACACTACCATGCCCAGTCTAAAAAGCAGTCACTTTTTAAGGAAGGCAGTGTTTGAAAAAATATGTGAGGGGCAAAGAAAGAAAATAACCTGAGTGAGCAGAGAGGTGCTGCCTTAATCAGAATTCACAGATGATCCTGATAATATGCTTTGAATACTGGATCTATTTTCCCCCTATTGTCTATTTTACCTTTTTGTCTATTTTCACTTTTTTTTTAGTTGTAGTCCCCATAATTCTCCCACAACTCTGATCCATCACCAGAGTCCCCTGTACTCTTCCCTTCTATTATGAGCCTCCTCCTTTCCCCTCCCTGCTATATGCCTCAGATGTATGATCAGCTTCTAATTTTGAATTTTCTTCATCTTTTGCTTGGTTTCTCTATATTCCACATACAAATGACACCACTGGATATTTATCTTTTCTTTCTGATTTATTTCAGCTAGCACAGTCCCTTTCAGCTCCATCCATGCTGCTGCAAATGGCATGAGTTTTTTGATTGTTGAGTAATATTCCTCTCTGTAAACATACCACAACTTTTTGACCCATTTGTCTATTTTGAGTTAAATTTGAGGCAATTTTAGATATTTATGGATTTCATGTCTGTAATTGTTGGAAGCCATGGATGAGAAAAAGAACAGACAGAAAAGATTGAAATGGTCTAAGACAGAGTCATCATAGACCAGGACTTAGTGAACATGTGTAAATCATTTATTAGAGGTTCCAAGCTCCCTTAAATACCCTGGTAAAGAAATGCTTACAATGGCCCAGGCATGGTGGTGCATGCCTGTAGGTGGCAGCCTAGGAAGCCACAGCCAGGGCCAGGGATCACAGTTCGAGTACTGCTGGGGGCACATAGTGGGACAAAAAAAAAAAAAATAGCTGGGCATGGTGGTGTATGCCTGTAATCCCAGATACCTGGGAAGCTGAGGCTGGGGATTGCTTGAGTCTGTGGTACCTCAGGCAACGTGAACATGCGATTCCATAGGCAAAAATAGCAAGACCTAGTCTCAAAAGAAAAAAAAAAATGCTTATAATGCGGTAAAAGGGAAGGAAGTAAACAAAATCTCATGGTCTGTAGCAGTGGAGTAGGAGGATGGTGGGATTCATTTTCTAGCAGAAAAACACCTATGGGGCTAAACATGTTTATCATTCAAGGGACTCTCTCTCTGGTGGGACATTCCTAGTAGGTTAGGGGGCTGCATTATAGATAAGAAGATTTGTCAAGAACAATTTCTAGTGTGCCAGAGATGGGTGAGAATAGAGAAAGGTGTTCCTTTATCTAAGGGCTATCTCTTATCTAACCTAACTTAACACATGTAACCTAAAACCTTCTCCAGAATTTGGCAAAAGCAATTGGGGTCTCTCATTTTAAAAAGTGGTATGTCCACCCTGCCAATAAATAGGTGGATCCCGAACTCTCTGGACTGGGTTTTACCGCTCACAAACTTGACAAAGTTTCACAAAATTTGTCAAGAGGTTACTACTACCTTTTCCTTTTTTTTTAACCACTAATTAAATTGTATATTTAAATTATTGCAATGTGACTCCCCCTAACCCTATCAAATTCATGTTGCGATGATATGCATCTGGCTTGAGTACACCTTTCCTGCCTCAGGAAGTTAGCACTCTAGATATCAGAAACCTAATAAAACTACATGGCTATCTAGATTTTGTTTCTAAAGAAAATTATAACCATTGTAATGGGGGGGGGGAGTTGAGCAATTCATATTTCACTAATGTTTGCTGGAGTAATATATTTGTAAATTATAAATTCACTATTCCACTCATTACTATTTTAAATCTAAGATAAATGTTTTGAAGTTCATCATATCATACAAAGTTTTATATTTTAGCACAAAACATTTACAGCTGAATACCTGACAGTCATATTTTAAACCAAGTAAGTAATACTGTGTTTTAAGTATTTTCACTTTAAAATTTCATCTGTTACTCTTTCATAGTTATTAATAATAGAAGTTATTCCTTTTACTTTAAAGCAATTGACATTTATCTACCAAACAGACCTACTAAATAATGACCAACTGTATATATGATGGTTAAATTCTCAGTAATAATGACAGATAAAATTACATCCACTTCTAATAGTTTTTTCAAGTAATTATTGTCTCTAAAGATACACTATTCTAGTTGGAGTTTTTCCCTTAGGGCAACACTGATTTAAATGATCTCTGTTCTACTTACAAAGAAGAAAGTGTCAAAATACAGATTGACAGCTCTTTTAAATATTACTTTTACTGTGTGCTGACCTAATTTTGTTTCAGCTAATTGAAATATCTAAGTAGTGCTAATAAAATCCACTCAGGATTATTTGTAGAGAAAGTTTGTACGTGGAGACAATATATCCCCTACTTTTATGTTCCTACCTTTTCTTTCTCTATAGCCACTAGTAAGTACCTGACAAATGTATTCATTTGAATTTGAATTCAACTATGAATTTTTTTTAAAAAAAATTCTTTCCATTGCAGTAACATCACTTTATAACACTATACATTTCTGGTGTGCATCATTATTAATCAACCTGCATATACACTGTATTAAGTTCACCTCCAAATGTTTAATTCTATTCTTTGTCCTGACTTACCCACTTACCCTTCTGTTGGCCTTATCTAAAAGTTTGTGTTTTATTAAATTTATCCTAAGTCAATAACTTTATTTTTTTATTAAGGTTACATTGGTTTACAGCACAAGTTTTTTGTTTTATTAAATTGATCTGTTTTTTTATACACATATATGAGAAAAATGACATGGTACTCATCTTGCTCTATCTGGCTAATACAAGAAGAATCTGTTAGTGAGGAGTCTGGCCTTTATCCTGAGTGGCACCATAGGCAGTAAGAACATTCTCTATGGTAGGCCTCACTGGGGGCAGCTGGTACCCCACACCAGACCTTCCCCATGCTGGTGCACTAACATCTAGAAGGAACCACAGTCAAGCTCTCAGATCCTTCTGGGCATAGACATAGGAATTCCCATGGGAGTTTTCTTTTCCTGACTCTTGACTGATACATTTTTCCCCACTATGATTTAGTCACTCGTAGTCCTTTTCCATCTCTGTTCCTCTAGTCTAGAGCTCCAAACACCCTCATGCTGATCCACTAGACCTTTAGTTCAGTGGAGAAAAATGAAATACTGGGTGGTTGGCACCAGTTTCTGCCTCCTGTTTACACCAACACAGTAAGTGCTGAAGTCTTGAGGGCTATTTTCCATTTGGCTCGTTGTCCTAACTGACCACCTGACTGCTTAATGGCTAAGTAATTACCAACGTTCAGGTATTATATCAGTCATCATATTACTTGATATATACAGAATCTTTTATCTCAGAGATGTGTTCATTGTGACCTGCACCATTCTCCTCGCAATATTCAGATTTTGTGTGATCTTTTCAGGAGAGGGCCAATGAAACATTATACCCGTGGGACAGCAATTTCCATTTCTCACAACTCCCAGGCCCTGGCAACCCATTTATGTTTCTATGAGTTTGTGTATTTTAAATATGGCAGGTAAATGGAATTATGCATTAGGCAGCCTTTTGTGTCAGGCTTGTCACTTAGTGTAATGTCCTCTAGATTCATTCATGTTGCAACATATGGCAGAATTTCTTTCTTTTTAAAGGTTAAGCAACATCCTGCTGCGTATAAATATCATCTTTTCTTTATTCATCAGTTGATGGCTATTTGGATTGTTTCCATACTTAGGTATTGAGAAAAAAATACTGCCATGAATATGGGACAGCAGATACTTCTTTGAGATACTGATTTCAACTCTCTTGGTTAGATTTTTGAGAAAAACTAGAATTTGACTCACCTATCTACAGTTAGGCAGACACCTGCCATGCCTACCATGAGGGTCATCCCTCCCACTAACAGTGACACTCAGCAAAGTGATTGAATATTGGCATATTACACAGCTTTACCGCATGTGTGTATTCCTTTTTTTTTTTTTATTCTGCAAAGATAACCTGAGTTTGTAAATAATTCAAAGTAAAAGTCAAGAGCTTTCCAATGGTCTACGGATGTAGGGATCAACCCATTCTGGCCTTACCCCTGCAAATTTCTCAGATTTCTATACCTTCTTTATTGCTCCTACAAGAAACCACCTGAAGGAAGACACACTTCCACTCCAGGATTTCGCATTTGCCTTTTCTACCCCCATGAGGGATACTCCTTCTCCAAATGTTACTAAACTGCTCCCTCACCTTTACTCAAATGCTATGTTCCTATCAACCTCCCCACTATTAACACCACCCCCTCTTTAACACACTCCCTCCATTTTCTCTGCTGAATTTCTGAAACCTGAAAAAGACGTTTGTATCATAAACGTGTCACCTACCTATTTGCAACTGCAAATCAGAAAACCCTGGACACTTGCTGACATTGCAGATCTACTATAGGCCATTGACACTCACGTGTGACGTCACTAGACAGTCTGTTTGCAAAGCGCTTAGAGCGGTGAGATTGAAACAGCATTTCCCAAAAGGTGTTGCTAAGAGAATTGTTCAGAATTACAGCTACAGGGAGGAATCAACCTGCAGTTTCAGGTTCTGTACACAGTCAAAAATTATTTTTAGATTCTATCTGGCCTTGTAGCAACTCTCTTCCTACTTGAAGCTAGAGTTAAAAAAAAAAAATCCTCTCCCACTATGGCGACATAATTCAGGGAGAGACACAGCACAGATCAGAGAGCACAGAGAACAGAGAGAATAAGCAAGCACATGCAGAAAAGCAAGGACATCCTTCTAATGAATAACTGCAGGCAGCATCTGAAAAGTGAGCAAGTATCCTAAAGTTCCAGTCCTCACAGACACAGAGAAATGAGTAGTAAAAAGGAATACTTCGAGTCTGAACCCAGCAATTGCAGAGACTCTAACGATGGTCTATTTTTAGTGGAAAACCTGTTACAAAGAAAGTGACTTTTGGGCCACACAAATAGGTGACTTTCACTGGGCTCTTTGAAATAGATGAGGTGTGCTCTTTGTCTATCCATCGCAACAGTTTCATGCACTTTGTTGCAACTTTCTAAGATAGGAAAATGAAGTGTAAAAATTAGATACCTTCTTCCAACTCATACCCTAAGAAGGGAGAGTTCAGAATTTGAACCCTGACCTACTATGTAGCACGGGGAAAGTGCTACTGGATGAATGAAAAGAGAAAGCCAGGCTCTGAGATAGCACTGCTGGGTAAAATATTTCTACGAATTCCCAATGAGAATACCACAACCACAGCAACTACTAGTTATAGAGATGTTGCATATATACATATATGTGTAGATGTGTATTCTTGTTTAGTTTGTTCCCAAGTTCTATTTCATTATTTTCAATAACCAATTCTGCTATACTAATAAAATCTGAGAACAAAAAATCAAAATTTGATGATCAGTATTCCCAGGAAATTTTCTATATTTCTTAGCTACTTTGATTTTTTTCTGATGAAGCTGCCTTTAGCAAGAATATATAACTAAAATAGCCATCTACAGTGAATCATTTATGGATAATTTATTAGTGTTTTACACTCTAACAAGGACTATATGCACATCATTATAAGAATAATTATTACCTCCAATTTACAAGTGAAAATGCTAAAACTTAAAGAGAATATAACCTATCAAGCTCACAGATTCTAAATCAGATCAGTATAACTTCACAGCCCTCACCATTCACCCAAACAGCATGGCACTTGAAAGAAATAGACTGCATAAAGAACAATAAATAATATATTCACTTTATATTTTTGCTGAATAAAGATGGTTCCATGCTGTTTCATTAGCAGTTATTAAAGCACTGGTCATTCTCTATAGCTTTTTCTTTTATTATCACCAGTTCATTGTCAGAGAGTAATTCTATTAATGATACCCTCCTGCCCCTAATTTCTGTCATATGGTCCACAGCTTATGATCTCAGCTTCCTGTTGCTTTAGAATCCCCCAGGAGCATTTGTTCCTACATTAGGTTCAGATTATTTCAGGAGTTTGGCATGGTGAGATTACAGAGAGAGGTAGGCAGAGGTCAATATAAGAATATGAACAACTGGAATGGAGTCCTGAATATGCAAGCACACAACTGTAGTTGCTAAATGTTCAGCTAGTGGAGACAGCTCAAGAGTAAGGATGCTGAGATATTATTATTGATACAAGTTTTTTTGGGAGGCACAGGTTCTTTTTACTAAAAATCCATGTTCCTGCCAGCTTTTCCTAAACTAGGGGAAAGCCTCTATACCTTGCAATGTGATACTAACCAGGCAAGAGCCTTTGTCAGATCTTAAGCTTTCACAGTTTCCATTGTTATTCAAATATCTGCTCCTGGCCCTGGATCCAGGCCTCTCCTAGACTGAACAGAAAAAAAAATTTTTTTAAACACTTTAAACTGTGGATTCTTTTCCCCTCCATAGTCACCTAGCCATGTAATTCCACTTTCAGAGCCAGGCCAAACTTATAAAGTGAACAACTATTTGTTATTAATCAAAGTAATTACCTAAATATGTACTACCAAAGAAACATGAAAAATCTAGTTACCCCAACATTGTTCAAACTGTCTTTCAGTCTCTGATCACCTTGATAGGGTGTGCTACCCCCCCCCATTGTCTCCTGTTTAAGATTGCAGATTTCAAGGACAGGTAGCTAAAATGTGAGAATGACCTTAGTTGGAATTCCCCTTCAGGGAGATGCAGGAGGGAGGAAGGTGAATAGGTTTCCTGGAAGGTGGGAAATCAGGATATATATAAAGGGTGTGCAAACAAAGAGAAGAATTCAGGAGGCCAATATGGAGATCAGATAGAGAGAGAGATTCAATGAAAGAGAGATGGGAATCGGCCATCTTGTAGATTAAAGATGTGATCCATGTGAGCTTGGCCATGTGGCCAACGGGGGCCTGCAGCTATTGGTTGGCCTGGACTAGCTGCATGTGTGCTGAATGCAGTTAAGGAGTTTGCAGATTTGAACTCCATGTTGGAGTTTGTTTTGTGAGTTTAACTTGTGTCTGAAGAGGTCGTGCGAAAGTCAGGTCTGAAAAGAAAGTGAACTTTGCTGGGTCGGTTACTATGAAGTTTCTACCTGGACGACAACAAGAGGACAGCATGGAAGAGATGGAGCACACCAAAGAAGCGTGCCTAAAGAAAGATGTCTTCAAACATGTGGATTGAACTCTGACTGATTTTGATGAGATGATCAGGACTGAGACAGAGGATTTCTGGGCAATCTGGGAAAGGACTTTGGACAATGCTGAGAAAGGTTTTGGACAATGTTAAAGTAATAGGAGCTTCCCTTACATGTTTCTTGTGTAGTTATTAGGATAATTAGGAAATCACTTTGTTATAAATAAATTAGTCTGCACTGATAGTCTTGCATTGGTTTGATATTTTGGTTGAGAAGGCTGGGGATGGTGGAAAGAACCCACAAGAGTTTAAACTGTGTTTTTTAAGTTTTTTTTTCTTCTGCAGTTTTTGGAGCTGAAGGCAGAGAGCAACTAGCTGTCTTTTGCATATCAATGGTAAAGGTGAACAGTGTAAATGCTAATGAACAGTGTGTAGCCTGCTTTGTAGAGAGAAGCAGGCAGAGGTGCTCAAAGTTAAGGTTAAAGGTAATGGCCAGCTTGTAGCCTGCTTCTTAGGGAGAGAAGCATGCCTAGGTGTAGCTACTTCAAGGTAAAGGTAAATGGCCTGTTTGTAGCCTGCTTCAGAGAGGGAAGCAGGCCTGTATTTGTTCAGTTAAAGTTAAAGTCAGAAAGTCTTCTTTATACTCACTTGCAACCTGCTGCTAAACTGAGTTTAACAGCACGTGTTCCAAACGTAGAGCAGAGCATCATCCTTTTCTCCTTGGCATGTTCCAGCTTTCTCCAAGTGTGTAGTTGAAGGCATGATGTTCTTTTTCTTCTCAACTTTAGGTAGTAGAAAGACTCCAAGACACAGGAACCAATAGCAGTTCCATCTCAGGCCTCTTCATGGCCTCTCCAAAAACATTTGAGTCAAACTAAATAAGACAAACTCCAACTCCAACATGAGGTTCAAACCTCCAAACTCTTTAGACTCCTTCAGCACACACACTCAGCTTATGCATGCTAGGGCCATGAGTTTCCAGCCTCGGTCCAAGGTCGTGGGCTTCAAGCTGCTTTGGCCATGTGACTGAGCTCACAACCTTTTTCCCAAAAATGGCTCAATCCCAAAATGGCTGAATCTCAAAATTGCTCTGGCCCTCCTTCTTACCCCATGTCCTTTATATATCATTACTTTTTGTTTGCCGCATTTCCGGGAACAGCCTTGTCAATCATGTGTCATTACAAAAATCTTGCTTTTCTTTCCTCTCCACCCTTCTATCTTTTAAAAGAAAGCATGAATTCTAATGAAGGCTATCAATGCATTTTGGCAGGTCATTTTTGAGGTTTATAATTCTAAAGTAGCAGGGAAGTAACTCCACTTTTTTCTTAGTCATTATCAACTATGTTATGGCAAGTACCCTCTGGCATACACAGTACCTAGAAACATTGTGAAGAACAGAATCAACCTATGACTATTGATGCAAGTCCAACCAAAAAAATATATATATATATTCTCATCCTAATGATCATAAATAAGGACAAATTATTTATTCAAAAACCATGTTTGATTCATGTACCTTATGGAGAAGTGAATTCTGAGTTTGCCTTTGAGATATGTTCTCCTTGGACAGTGTTGCCAGCTCCGTAAACTTACTTTATTATGATAAAGCAGTGAGAACTATTCAGAGCAAGCACTCCATTTCATAATGTTACCCATATAAAATCCAAGGATTCAGTTCATAAAATAGCATCCTATAATGCATTCAGACTTACAAAAGAATTTTGATACTATTTTGATATTTATATACACTCATTTGCTCTATTTTGTCTCCGGCTCATGCTACTTTGCATTACCATAGAGCATTAAATGTGCACTGTCACTTCTCTTAAAAGGAAATTTGAATGGTGATAAAGGCTCATTTAAAAAATACATGCAATGCTTGTGTGGCTTTAACAGAAAGTTTAGCAAAAAGAAAATCAAATGATGAAAAGAAAAACCAGGAACTGAAAAGGAGCCCCATTATCAGTAAGTGATTCCATATTAGGGAGGTAGCCATGAGTTCATCCTGAAAGTTTGAAAAGTGTTGCTCAAGATCTCCAAGAGTGGAAAGAACAAATAAGAAAGTTCAAGTTTATTTTACAAGGTCAGCTTGAAATTGACATATGAGGAAGTAAATGGGAAAATAAATTTATCCCCAAATAATGAGGAGTGCCATTGAATGGGCATTGAAACACATAAACTTGCAGTAGAACGTCACTCTAGGCTCTAGGTTCATGGAAGAGAGTCTTTAAGTCTTTAACTTAAACTAACAAAATAACCAAGACCTTGCTAGATTTGGTGATGAATAGAGTGTCCTCAAATAGAACATCCAAACTATGATATCTTTGTCAATGATAAGCACATTACAAGGGTGAGAGTGGTAACCAGAAGGATAATTCCAGACAATGCAAAAGCTCTAGCCACCTTGCTGATAACTAAAATATAATGTCTATGTGAATGGTGGAAACATCATCCTCAATTGTTTCTAAGTTTGTTAAAATTTTAAAATAGTAAGTATCGTTTTGTGGCATATAGGTTAAAAACTGCTGAATAGCGCAATCCATTCAGAATTTAATATATTTGTAAGGCATTTATTTGCTTACTCTAGTCAAAGGTAGAAGATATCAGCACTGCATCTAGATATTGAGTGCCTGGAATAAAAGAGAAGGAAGAAGAATATGCATAATTGTACTATATGCAACCAGTGTTATTGCTATCCTTAGCAATGACACTGTGTTATTTTCAAATTTTGAGATAGTCACAACTGTAGAAAGAATTGTGTTAACAATGTTATGATTAATTATTACTCCCAGTATTACTTTGCTTGCAAAAATATTTCATGGATAAAGAAGCTAAGTTTTTCTGACTAGAATGACTGAAATGAAAAAGAATATAGTGCTAAAATGTAGGTGAATAAATGAAGAAAATAAAAGTCAAGTACACTATTGGTAAGTGTGTAATTTGATGTAGTCACTTTGGAAAACGGTGTGGAAAATTATTTGTTATTACCTACAAAAGCATAATATGCTTTATCTTTTGCCCCAATAAATTCTGTCCTTACAGATATGTGCACATGTTCACCAAATGACATATAAAATGTTTATAGCAACTTTATGGACAAAAGCCCCCATTAGAAACTATTCACATGTCTGTCAATAGGAGACTAAAGAATAAACAAATAACTTTCAACATCTTCACAGAATAAAATGCAACCTACAAGAATTAGAATAAAAAAAGCTGCAACTGTCAACAAAATCTCACAAACAATATCCCTTAGCGGAGAATCCAGACATAAGAGCATATAAAAGATTCCATTTATTTAAGTTCAAAAACAGGTCAATCCAAAGTACGGTGTTAGAAGCCAGGGCAGCTATTAGCTTTATGGTGTTAGTACTACCTGTAGGGGGGTCACACGAAAGACCTGGTAAGATTTTGCTTCTGAACATGCATGTGTTTAGTTTGTGAAAAAACAATCAAACTATTACATCTTATTAGGTACTTTCCTTCTGTAAATAACACTTTAATATATACTTTTCAAAAAGGATAAACTTTAATACAGCAATAGTGGAAATAATAATAAATTTCAAGTTAATAAGGTACAAAAGAATGATGTTTTAAATCATGTGGAAGGATTACTTCCTTTACTTTGGAAAAAAAAGCTATTATGCAGACTATGTTTCTAGGCTTTGTAAAACTGTTTGACAGGATAATTTCTAAGCCTGATTCACATTTAAAAAGAGTATCTACGCATATCTTTGTAAAACTTAGAATTATAAATATATATGAAAAGTATGACTCCATTAAAAAAATACATACAATATGTATATTATGTGACCGTGTATAGTATACACATAAAATGAATAACAAGTATAGTGATTTTTCTACAAAATTTCCTTTTTTTAAATTATTATACTCAAATGTTTTATATGTTATTTTTAATTAAAAAAATCATTACAGTTTTAAGGACTTCCTACACAGTAAGAATAGAATGCATTAAAAAGAACTGATTGCTTTTTAATGGGAAAGAAAAATTATTGTCAGTGGCTTCACCTTTGACAGGAGGTTTATTAAAAGAGAAAAATAAAATCTGTCTTCCTAATCTAAAATCACTAGAACAGTTGTACTGAGTCAATCAAAATAGATTTAAGAATATTTGCTGAGCTATGCTGAAAAAATTTTAGAAGAGAAATCACTTATTTTGCTTCAAAATGTGCAATTGAGATGTGAGGGCGATCTGGCTGCGACCTCTGTCACCCCATTGATCTCCGGGGTTGATTCGGCTGATCTGGCTGGCTAGGCCAGTGTCCCCTTCCTCCTTCACCGCTTCCCGTGCCTCCCTCCAGAAGCTGAGCGCTCATCGAAGAGGATGGCCTTCCCCAATAGAGACTGACCACTCTTTCCTCTAAGGTATATGAGTAGCTGCGCTCCCCTGCTAGAACCTCCAAACAAGCTCTCAAGGTCCAAAATGTGCAATTGCTAAAAATTGCTTTAAAAAGATCAACCTTGCACACTTGTAATTAAAATAATTGCTATAAATGCAAACTCATAATTAAAAATATATAGCAAATTATATTTTAATTGACAAACTAGTCTTATAGCAACTTCCTTTTAACATTTAAATTTACTGCTATCTATAATCCTCGTTTATCTTAACCATATTTTCTCATTTACATTGCATTATTGAAGCAAAATATATGTGTATATATATATATATATATATATACGATTCTACAAGTTACTATTGCACTGAAAACTAACACATATCATTAACAGTTTAGCTTAGGTAGATACTGAATAATTATTATTTATAAATTTTACACTGTATTATTTAGATTCTCAAGAGAATATAAGTAATTGTTGTGGGAAATAGAATTTTGGGGTAGACAAGGAATTCAATACTACTTCAACAAATTTAAATAATAGGATATAAGCATAAAATAATCTGAACATTCATTATGAAATACATTTTTGCTTATATATTTTATATTTATATATCATTTTGTATTTTTTAATTTATAACTATATTTTCACTTGTCTTTTACTCTAAAATGTCTTATAATGATTTTTTAATAATTTTATTTTTTAATTGATTATACATATATATATTTTACAGCACTGTCTACCTCGAGGTTCTCCCACCACCTTAACACCCGTGAACAATCTTAATCTATTGTGCCTATTCCCTCCCCCAATTTTTCCCTCCTCCCTCTCTCTTGCTCTATGCTTCAGTTCTGTTGATAGTTTTAAATTACTCTTGTCTATTTTTCTCCCTATATCCCTCTCATAAGTGAGACCACCAGTATTTATTTTTTCATTGTGGCTTATTTCCACTAACATGGTTTCCTCTGGCTCCATCCGTGTTGCTGCAAATGAGATTCATGTTGCTGCAAAGTTTGTCTTTTCTCATTGATGAATAAAATATTCCATTGTGTACATATATGTCACAATGTTCTGACCCATTCATCTGTTTTGGGGCATTTGGGTTGCTTCCATATCCTGGCTATTGTAAATGGTGCTGCAGTAAACAACCGAGTACAGGTGTCTGTTTGAATTAGAATTTTTGTAAACTTTGTGTAGATTCCTAGAACAGAGATTGCTGGAATGAATGCAATGCATTTTTTAAAATTGGATTAAATTTGTAGAAAAAAAACCATGCTTTTAATATGTTATTAAAAAAGATACTAATGCTGAAAACATTTTTGATGCATTTCCTGCCTGTAATACTGAATGTGAGTGCTTGATCTCTTTTAAAGTGACAAATTAAGAAGCATCACAAATGTGGTTTGGAGATTTTCAAGCCACACAATATTACGTAATGAATCATTTCTACTTTCTAAAGCCTGAGCCAAGGTAGTACATGAAAATTATGAGTTATGAACCTACATATAAAATAGAGACAGATGTACATTTATCTGCAAAGACATACTCCACAAATACACAAATTTGTTAATTGCCTACGATGACATTAATGACAAGTACTAGAAAAGCTCAGCATAATTTAATGCTGGATATTGCAAATTCAAACAGAGTATAAGGAGAGATGAACTAAGAGGATAGTAAAAAAGAAAATGTAAGAAAATGAAACCTAAGACTCTTAGTCTAACTCTTGAATGGTAGGTCTGATCACTTCATACCAATTCATGTGGAAGTTTGAGTCAGACTAAGATGATGAAAACCTTAAATATACCCCCACAAAGAAAGAAAAGGACTGTCTTCCCCCAAGAGTCCTCAAGAAGCAGACCCACTGAACCCTTTTCTGTGCACAAGCTACAGAGAAACACCTGCCCTTACCTGTCCTCCAGCCCCAGAGAAGTCTGTCCTGCACCAAAAGGAAGACCTTCCCTCCTCTCAGCTCCTTCATTATGTTTTCTGAATTAAAATGTGAGAAATTCTTCAAACCATTGCTTTTGCATTTTGTTTCCTTTCCTCAGTAATTTTGAGACAAAACTATTTAAGTGGGAATGATTAGAGATTTCTAGAATTTTGAAATTCATTTGTGAATGAAATATTTTGATATATGCATACATTAAGATATACTTATCTACTGAAGTCAATATTCTGGAGACTAGATGGGGAAAACAATAGGGGAATCTATACTGCAGACCTCATTATGAATGAAGTTAAAGTCTGGATATCTTGTGTGTTACAAGTTCAAATATATTGTTCAGATTGGCAATATTTCTTCCCTAACCATCTCAATTTTGAATTGTCTTATGAAAAAAAAAAGTTTGCTTGAATAAAGATACTCAATAGGGTAAACAACTATTCCTCTAGATTCTCCAAGCTTTATATCTGAACAGTTATGAGAGTTGTATCTGGAGTATTAGTATATGGATTTGCTGGACTTTTTCTTAACTAATTACTGTAAAAGTCTTTACTGAAATATTTAATATGAAGATTTTATCAGCATCACATGTACAGAGGCTGATTAACCTTGACAAAGCTGAAGCTCAGTCCTCAGGACTCTCACTTTCACAAGAACCTCCATGTCACTAGGAGAAGAGACTCTGGCAGTGGGTTTCTAAAATCAAGCATTTTTGTAAAATTTTAGAAAATAACATATTATCAAAGCCAAGTTAAAATCATTGCTTGAATTCATTCTACCTTTTCCTCTGACATATGTTCCCTTTATCTACTAATTAATAGATAATTACAATTAATGTGGCCCAAAGAATTGTAGGCATCAAAAAGGAATTTGGGTTGCTTAGTGAGTTATATTATAGAGTGGTGGTAACTTTTGTAGAAAATAATGCCACTCTTAGCCATTTGAGCACATACTGTGCCAGTTCCCCAGGTACTACAAAGTTGCAGGACCTGAGATCACAATGTGGCCAGCATTGGAAGGAGAGTAGAAAGAAAGAGACAAGGTTTGCAATATATAAAGCCATTACTAGTCTTGCAAAAACACTTCAAAATCATGAGCTAGTTAAAATTGTTAAGATAGGATTCTATTTTCATGTGTCAAATGAATATAGATGTTTCTTCTTGTTAAGAACAAACTCAACAACCCAGAGTAAATAATGTAAACAACCATCATGTTTTGTTTTATTTCTTTTTCATAGGCAAATTGATTTATCAGAATTCTTGTCTCTCTGGACAGAAGTCCATAGGAAAAAAAAAATAAAAACTATCAGTACTCAGTGAAAGTGTGTGAAGTTGTGTGTTTTATACATTCCTATATTCCCAATATTACTTTGTATGTCTGATTCCTTTCATTTTGCTAAAACCTGTGAAAAAAGGGGTGGGAGGCACCCTGTCCCTACTTAATAAGATAAATCCTGAAGGAGAAAGTTAAACTCATGGATGTAATGAATCAATTCTTGAAATGTTTAATAATCCCACTAACAAAGAGGAACACACCATATGAATAGATTGGGACAATTTTTAAGCGTTTTGAGGCTTTAATTTTAACATAAAAATAATAAATTCATGTGACATTGTAATCAAAGCAGTAATATCATACTGTTCTGTGTATAACTATTTTAAACAATATTTAAGATTCTCATGACAAAGAATAACTGAAGTATAAAGTTCCAAAATTGTGCTTATGTATGATGGTCTATAAAGGCTTCCCCATTTTCAAATACCATCCCCCAAATTTACAATCATGCTGGAAAGCCCAAAGAAACACTTAAAATGAATATTTAAAAAGTTCAATCAACCATGTTATTTTCTCTATAGATAATGAGAAAGTAAAATTGTTGCCCTAGGATGAAGTGTGTGTTCCTAAATTTTACACTCAACAAATGTAGGGGAAAAATGTTGAATGCCAGCAAACTGTTAACAGTTTCCTTGCAACTTTACAAAAATTTTAATAATGGGTGACTTATTTCACCCTTAAAAAATGTTTCATTTTTTTCCCTAACTTTGTATTTGCAATTGTATATTTCATTTCTTCAGTGGGAGACTTCAAGATAATGTGAGTTTAGGTCTCATAAAGCTTGGCTCACTACTTGTTAGTATTTTTTTTTCTATGTTAGAGAGAAACCACATACTTTATTTTTCAAACAAGGATACTTTAACGTAAAAAATTTTATATAAATGGTTGCAGATTTGAAAGTGGAAAAGCCCCTAACAAACCAGAATTAGGTCATCTTACTTACGTAAACACTCAGAAGACAGATTACTGATGGACCACACAGATAGGGAAACATTAGTCTTTTCTGGGAAATCAATGTGATTTCTTGGGATTTAGTACCAACTCTATACCTTACCATGTTGATCTTCTTTCCTTGACTTCCAGGAAACTCAGAGGTAAATGTACTAAGCAGTTTAGATTACCTCAGCTAATTTAGTATTATCTGTATAGTTTCCTGCCCAATTTACCTTCAGTGTCTTATAATGTGATTCTCTCTCTTTTCCAACTTTAAGTGGTGAAGGGATTTTAAAATTTATTTTCTAAGTAGGCAGTGCTGTAAAATATTATATGTTTTATAATGTATTAAAATATGTGAAATATATATAAAGTATTATATAAAGACAACAGTTGCAAAAGTCTTCAGATTCATTCTATAACAGTATCTACCATTCATTAAACAGTGACAGTCAACCAGCTCTTTCATGTAAACTGTTCAATTCTTTTTCCTTTGTTCCAATAATTTCTACAGCCCTTTTACCTTCTACTATCATATATTATCATATATAAGATACATTGTAATAGTATCTTCTTGCTCAGTAGATGAACTGGCAGCTTCACAGTGATAAGTCAAACTTCTTTTATAGAATAGAGTGAATTTTCCATTCGCACATATACCTATAAATATCTTTATTCTGTTTTACTAATGCATATGTACTTCCATATACATATACCATTGCATGTTTGTGTGTGTGTTTTAAAGGGACCATTTCCTCTCTCAAGGTGCACCATGCAATCCTGACATTGTGATGCTGTTGGAACAATTTCATTACCCTCTTGGCATCCTGATTTTGGTGAAGTCACAGTAACTGCCACTGCAGAACTAATAGATGGCATTCATTCCTGGCTGTCTCTTGAGGTTGTTATGAAAACAGTGGAACCCTGTGGCCATAAAATGAACTTAAAAATGTGGGTAGCATTGTCAGCTCTGCTGTCCTGGCTGATTTCTTGGATGAGACTTGAGTGCAGGTAGCTATTTGCTTGGTAATCCTCCTCCTTAGCAGAGTAGATACCACCTTCACAGAAACCTTTCAACTTCCTTGATAATGCCCATTATCTTTTCAGATGAAGGGCTAAATATTTACAAAGCATCTCAGTGGCGGAAGTCAAGCCATCAAGGAAACCTCTGAGCAGTTTATTTCCAATTTCACATATGGGGAAACATGATAGTCTCTGATGACCACATGTGAGTGTTTGTGAGAGTCTGTGTGTGTGTGAGAGAGAGTGTGTGTGTATGAGAGTGTATATGAGAGAGAGAGGGAGAGAGGGAGAATAAGAGGAAGAGAGAGAGAGAGTTGGGTGGGGAGTAGAGAAAGGAGCAAATCCTTTTTGGGATTTCAGATACACCTGCCAGTCCCTCCTCTTCATGAATATTGAGAATACTGGGCTTGAAGACCACCCTGAGAGTTCACATAAAGAGTACTGTGACTGCATAGAGGTAATAATAGGAATCAAAACACTTACTTTGTGGTACTTCATAAGCAATTGTACAACCTGCCTGCCTTTTCTCCCCCTCACACACTCAGAATAATCGTAGACATTGATGGGCATTTCTTGAGACTTGTTCTCATTAATCCTGTCCAGGTGAGAAAGTAACAGTAAAGGGATGAGGACTAAAATAGGAAGAAAATACTGACACAGTGGCAATATTCACTTCACTTTGCATATATTTCATCCAGTTAGTGTATTTTGTCCATTAACACTGATTATAACAGTGCCATGGAGAGTAATCCTGAGTATCTGTCATTCGCAGTCTTTTCCAGACTTTAATTTTAAGACAGGAAACTAATGTCAAGATACCAAAAGTTCTGTTATTTCCCCCCAATCAGAAAAACAAGTAGTGAAAGGAAAGCAGACAGCAAAACTATACCAGCAGAATCAAGAAAAATAACTTGAGTACTATAAAAATGTTCAAAGAAGTTTCCAAAAACTGAGGTGTGTGGCCTTGGGGAAGTCCAACAGCTCCAAACTCAGGTTCAAGTGTTTGATAAAAGGGATGCAGAGAGGAAAAGAAAATAGTGTGCCCCAAAATATCACTAAGTTCACACTGGAGAATGACAGAAGGAAGAGCATGAGGTTAGGATTCTGGAAGAGGAGGGTAGTGCACCTGGCATCTTCTAACCCACACTAAGGAGGAAGGAAAAGCAGTGAGCTTCGCCATTTTGGTGATTCCCTAACAGGCATACAGCTGCATAGGGGAGGCTAAACGCTGCCACAAACTTGAAACATTCATTCTCTCCAAAGCAATCTGCAATTCAACTCAGTCAAACATCTGGGAGCAAATGAAAGACAGACATTGCTTATAGAGCTAAATTGCTTACACTCCCTCCAACCTTCACCCCCAGACTTTGCAGGACTCAGAAGAACGTGCTATGCTTATATTTCTGTCCTCTGTTGTTGAGAAGTGGAAATGACTACAAACAAAAGAACTGAACTGGTTGCTGCAAAAGGGTCAACTTCTCCAAGGTTGGAGATTTACCAAAGCTAAGGACCTACCAAAGCTAAGGACCATCCCTCACCTGGAGAATATGCCTCCCAGACACAGAGGAGTGAAAACAGAATTAAGACATGTAACCAAACTCAGATGCAAATGACTTCACAGAGCAGAATCCTAAAGAAGCGCCCAGATCCTGCACCCTCCTCCATCCCAGCCAGTGGGCTGCAGGGTTTCAGTCCTTAAGGCAGACTCAGATTTCAAATAAGGAAAGAATCAAGTAGATTATCACATGGTTTCCATGCAAACCGAAGGTCAAGATAGGGCCATCAAGTTACCAAGTTATAAAAGAAGATTAGAGGCAGTATGTTGGCAGACATAGTGCAACAAAAGAGAAAGTGAATAAAACAGGGCATGTAGTGAACAGACTGATTTTATACCAAAAGAATATACAAATCAAGAATTTATAAGTCAAAAGCTGTGGCAGTCTGTAAGATCTCTCTAATGAAACACCAATTGTACTAGGTTTGCATCTTTACATGGCTGAAATGCCCTCTGAAAGCTGAATTGTTACTAAAGAGTAAAAAATCAAATCTATACTAAAGAATGAAAAATTATTTGAAAATAGATTTTAATGACAAATGCAGAGTAAAAATTAGCAAGTTTGCTAGATAATTAGTTCATTTTAAATAAACTGTTACACAAACTTAGACTTGAAATAATAGCTTTTGTCTCTCTGTATCTTTGATATAAGAAGGTCATGGTCAAAGAAACAGCACAGTTATCTATAGACTGCTTTAAAGATTTCACAAATCACTTTGAAAATTATTTTTATCACAACCTTTCCTTAAAAAAATAAGATTTATGAATACAATGAGTTTATCATTGCTGGCTTTGTAGATTTACAATTGATATATATATATATATATATATTTCCCTTTATTTCTTGCTCATTCTTCACTTTTCCAGATATGATAATGTATGCATAGTAGTTGGAATAGAATAAAGTTATAGCTTAAAGTTGTAAATAAGTAAATGCTATCTTACATATAGACACATACATGTATATATAAACACATATATATTTATGGTAATACTGGTTTTAAAACACTGTAAATGATAGAATTCCTCCTCTCCAGATCTATGTTATCACAACACAGGAAACTAAGGCACCCAGAATCTTCAACAATAATCAACTGACTCCTCTCTTTTTTCTTTATCTCCCCCTCATATTCTGGTAGCCTCAGTTTTACAAGTATATTTCTAGGGTATGTTTTTGGTTTACTTGTGACTGACCATATATATATATATATATATATATATATTCCATATATGGTCTATATATTCCATATATTTCATATATATATTATATTCCACATGAAAGTGAAATCATGCACTATACCTGTCTTTCTCCTTCTGTCTTAGAATTACCTGCTACACTTCTGGCCATGTTGTTGCAAATGGCAAGAGTTTATATTTTTTTATTGCTGAGTAGTACCATTTGGTAAATATAATACTTTCTTCTAATCCACTCATTTGTCCATGGGCACCTTAAGCCCATTTTGCTGCTTTCTTTTTTTTTAAGTGACTATAGCAGTACCTTAGATATTTGCAGTACTTCCATCTTTCCAGAAGGTGGCACTGTGGGTTTTAGAAGCTTTCCCCAGTTTAAATAATTTTGTTTGTCCTCTCTGGGGTTCTGTAGATTTTGAGGCCTGACCTTGTAGTTGCTGAGTCATGGGCAGGAGGTTCAGGGAGTCTTGGGCAGAAGGGAGTTGGGGGAAGGGCTGACTCATATCTCTGGCACCAGGTAGTATACCTGCATACTACCTGGTAGTATACCCTGTGAGGACGGTGCATTATCAGTGAATACCACAAGGTCAGTACTTCTAATGGATGGGAGTATGGAATAATACCAGTGCTACCTGTTCTCTTTACTGGGGACCCAGCCTACTGAGAGCACCTAGGCACCTCAAATCTCTCTCTTTAATCATTGGCATGTGCCTCCATATTGTTGAGATCTCCCTTTTCCAGGATTGCCAGCTGATGGCATTGCTGTGGTTTTGAAACTGGGTACAAATGGGGCACCACAACTAAGCAAGGAGGCAAAAGACAAATACCAAGAGCTCTAGCCAAGTCAAGGGACAGTACCTGGTACAGGTCAAGTCACTGCCAGGTTCTTTCACTTGTGCACACAATGGCAAGTGACCTCAGGTTCCAACAACCATGAGGTTTATCTTACAAGGAAAACATAGAGCTTAATGTAGTCACAGGAGTCCAACTTCCTCATCCATCCAGTGTCCACTAGACAAGCAGAGTGCCAGTAACCTGTCACCAGGAGTGCTGAACAGCAGCGATGCTCAGGAATGGTCACTAGGAGGTCACAACCAACAAACAGCGTGAAGGCACCAGGCCTAGGGTCTTTGGTTCTCCTGTCAGGCAAGGTAGAGATAGGACTAGAGGCGCAGTCTCTACAGAGGGCTCAGTTTCTCTTACTCAGCAGTCAGCTGCTCAATGCAGCTGCTGTTCCCCCTTCTTTCTTCAGAGGCCTTCCTTCCTCCCTTGGGGCTGGAACAGTTGCCTCGGTGGCTGAAGTGCATGCTTCAGAGACTGGAGCCCATCCTTTCTTGGAGGCTGGAGCAGTTTTTGAATAGTGGAGCGTGCCCTTTGGAAGTTGGAACCCACACTCCTTTTCACTCCCTCCAACTCTGAGTGTCCCACCCTTGGGTCTGATTGGACCATCTTTCACTCCTATGGCAGATCAGGCTATTTCAGTGAGACCACCACAGCTGTTCCAGCTCCTGCCTGGTATCAGTTTCCCAGGCAGCCTCTTCTTTCTGACCATAATCTCCAGGCATTTCTCTCTACCCACCTCTTAGTTAATGAAACATGTGTTTTTCCTGTGTCCATTCTGGCCCATGCTGGTCTCTGATATTCAATAGTTATTCAAGTTTTGCACCAAGTCAGGGAATGGCTCTGGTCACAGTGCAGGTGTGGGTTAACTTTTAAATTATTTACCACACAACAAAGAAAGGTACTCCTCTGTCACTATTCTAGACACCCTCATGTCAGTAATTGACATATTTAAAAAGGCAAATGTTTTACTCTTCTCTCTTGTAAAAATGAATGTTGGCACTTGGGGAAGAAGGATACCAGGACTGGAGAGAAGCAGGTTTGTGGGTATCAGTACTAACTCAGCAGATTCATAGCCAATGGTGGAGTGCCCCTACTAGGAAGTTAATGGTTTATACATAAGTGAAGTTTCTAATCCCTTTACATGCTCTGGTGTTCCAGCTGGGCTATCGTTGGTGATAGGACATGGCCTGACCTAGTGAAGATAGAATGAAGAAGATTCAAGGTTTCTTCTTGAATCCTTCATCCTTTGAAGATTTTACAGAGGTCTTTAAAAGTTTCATAGACCTACACAACATAGCCCCATGAAAACATGTATGTGCACATGTTCTACATGTAATTTCAGTGGGTCCCTTGATGGAAAGGTTCATCAACATTATATTTAGAATTTCATGAAATGGATTACTTGGAAGGTAATTGCCAGCACCTACATCCCAGAATAGTACCTCTCTGTTCTAAGGCAGCTGGTAGGATTTCATTCCCTAACATCAGAATGTCTCTTCACTGTATTAATAATTTACCTTTTTCTGCATTTCCTTGCATATGAGTTTTTAATAAGCTTGATAAGGTGTATGTGTTACACATATCCTGTGTTAAGTTCATTTATTTAAAGATTTCAGGATATGAAATGAGAGGCAATATGATACTATGAATAAAATCCTGGGCTTCTGAATCCATTGACACAAGTTCTATTCTTTGATCTCTACTGTCTCTGTAAGTTTGAGTAAGTCACTTTATATTTCCTTCCTAATAATGATGATAAGACTTGCCTTCACAATTTTGAAGGTCATTTCCTACTCTGAATTTTTATGAGGTAATAATAGAGAACCCATAAAGATGTTGCTTTTCTTTATATGGATATGATATCATTTGGAATCTTATCAAGTGGTTTATAGTAAACCCAATTTGTGCAAATTCCCAGATTTGTTTGGCTAAGCACACCCAGGCCTGTTTATGGAGCAGAATCAGGCTCTTCTGAACGGCTCCAGTATCTTCTGTGCCTGGGCTGCAGCAGAAATCCTGCATAGCCCAATCTTAGCTGGCCTGTGTGTGCACCCCAACTTATCTGCTGGCCTTTTGCCTGCCAGGAACAAAAGTTAGCAGTACACACAACTCCATTGTGCCTGGAGCTTAAGATACTCTAGTTCCACTCAAAATGTCCAGATTCAGGTGTGTAGGATACAGCAGTTTCAGTGCCTGCTACATGAAGTTGCAAATTTCTTGTAAAGGAATGAGTACACTTTGTCAAACTTCACAGCAAGAAAAGGGAGAGTGGAACAGTCCAATGATAAATTCCTATTTTACCTTTCCCCTGAATTCTTCTACTGATACCCAGAGTGACTATGAAATTGGCTGAACTATCTTGTGAAACTTCCCTCAGTGGACACTTTTCTTCCTCCCTACTGCAAGGTCCTTTTCTCTTCAGTCTCCCTATGTGGAATTGCACCTCCCAATAAAGTGTAGCAGGTAAACCAGACCCTGGATTCTGTTTTCCAATTTATGTAGGTTCATCGGAATGGTGATGCCTAGGACACTTCAAATTTGCACTCTTCCACAAGGAACTTGGGAGAAATGATGGCAAGTAAAATAAAGCCTTCCCTAAGAGGTGAGAAAAGGCCTCCCCAAGATTGTCTCTTTAGTATGGGGATTATTTTGCATTAAGTTGAGGTCTGTTGGGGTTATATAGGCTTAAAAGAAACTTACCACTCCCTCAACTACCTCAAGAATACCAATGGGAGTTCAAGAATACCAATAGGAGTTATGACCTCGAATTACTGTTTATTGTTATTTTTGTTTGTATGTTTTTACTAAAAGCAATGGTTCTACTGGAGACAGCCATCTATATGGCAGGAAAAACAGTAATAACACAACATCTGGTTTTCACCACTTTAGCCACTCTTTTCATGTCAGATGAGTTGCTTTTTTTTAACCTAGACTCCCTTCCAATTCTTACTGAATTTAGTTCTACTGAATGTAGAACCTATACCCAAGTAGATTCCCCATGATGTATGAAACTAAGCTTGTTCTTTTTGCCTATTAACATATTTCATTTTAATTTGGTTTTTTGGCCATTCTGAGAAGAATCCAGATAATTAGCAGGACAATCCCTATATAGGGCAAGTGGAGAAAGCACTAGGCAGTATGGCTTAATATTTCAAGTTTGACATTGATACAAATGTCTAAGTCCATCAACAGTGACAAAGTCTACAAATGTTTTCCAAAGTTTGGAAGATAATGCTCCTATCATGGTCTACATTAGTCTGATGCTAATAATGTTATTATCTCTCCAGAGATTATTCACAATGTTATTTATTTGGGGGCAGGGATATTTTATAAAAAAGTAAATAACTGAAGAAGAAATAGAGAGGCAAACAGATCATATGAGAAATGGTGAAACTGAATTGAAATTATCAGATTATGAAAAGTTATTTGTTTATTAGCATCTGATTTCTGGAAATTCAGATGAACTGTACTGGGACATTTAAAACAACAAATATTTCCATTTCAAAATCTGATTTAAGTCTGTCTTTTAAAAACAAAGCCACCTTAAAGTCCACCTTTACTCAGTGAAGTAAAACACCAGAGTATTGATTTTCAGTGGACATGAAGATACATCATTTATATTGTTTCCAGAGGACTGGGGACATCTCAAGGATGGCACAGGAATGACCTCAACTTGACGTCATGCAGGTTCTCAATGCCTGAGAAAACGATGAATCAAAAATAGTAAAGGGAAAGTTTACATTGGAAAACCAAAGAAATGAATGTGGCATATTCAGAGAGAAGTAGAACCCAAACACAGTTTTCCTTCTTATAGATTTAAAGGAGGGAAAATGAATGAGGGCGTGGAATATTCAAAGAACTTTTTGGGAAAAGGAGGTGTTTTTTCCAGAATTAGTTGCTGCCGCGACTTTGGCTTGATTTGGGCATTTCCAGGAATGTCACAGTGCTTGGGTTGGGTTTTTAAATCATTATAATGAGTGTATAATGAGGTTTGGGGTCAGGTAAGGTAACACCTATCTTTCCTCCATCTTAGTTTTAAGTGGTTTCTCCCAGTTTTTAATCAGTACTGTTGGGCAAGGGTGCAGTGTCTTTCTACTGTCCTGCCTCCAATCAGTATGTCCTCTCTAGTCTGCCTCTATATCTCCTTCAAGAGAGAATTTGCTGCCAGTGTTTACAGGATTATGTCAGCAGAAACTCTTTAGCTGCCCAAACTTTGAGGGTCAGGCTCACTCACAAAGAGAAGCTCAGGCAAGATGATGACCTTACTGAATCAATACATTCCAGTGACGTCAACCTGAACTTACAGATGCCTGACTTTATCACATTGAGAAGTGTCTAAGATGAATCATTGTGCTCCAGAATTCCCTGTGGGGTCACCACAGTTATGGTTGACTGACATTGCCCCTCACCTTTTCTCTCTGCCCAGTCTAGCTCCCTTCACCTCACAATGACAGATGTTGATCCCAAAGACCTCCCTTAATAAACACTGCATACAGTAAACTCTACACACTGCACACAGTAAACTCTGTACATTAATTTCTTTGTGAAAATGTGTGTGCATGGAATATGTATCTACATTTCTGTGTGTGGATGGAGTTGAGGGCAAAGTGGTATAAAAGTGCTTTTCTAAAGTCTTTAATTTATATATTTTAGATACTGGCCCCCAAGCCGAGGAGGTAATAAAATAATTTAGAATCTGAAAGGTTCAGATGCCAATCAAAACTATTGTATCTTGAAGACTCTGATTGTGCATTAACCTTTTATCACTGGTTTGTTTGAAGGGCAGAGATGGAGCAATTAAACTGGAAGGATTTAAATCTTCAAGCAACAGATATGGACATCCAGGATCATTTTTCCAGAAAAATGAGTCCCAAAGTAATATGGGCAATGATTGAAGCAGATCCCTAATTTGGAGCCAGGTTTAGGGCATAGTGCCTTTATTAAATATTCCATATTTCTGCCAGAAAGAAAAGGTAAGGAAAGAGCTAGGGTTTTCCACAGAGCTGGAACACTCCACCATACAGCTGCCCTGAGACATACCTAAAATTGACCACATCTCTTACTGCTGAGAAGAGCTTGTAGCTCTGCTCTGAAAACCACTCTATATGTTGGTTCAAAGCATGGTGGCAGAGAAGTACCCTCACATGGACTCACTTTAAGGAAGTGGCTGGCTAAGCAGAGAATGTGCCTGTTAGGAAACTGTCTTTCAAGTGACCTGCTAACTGGAACTCAGGCAACACCAGCAAGGAAGAGGAAAAAGAGGGTGAAAGAGAGGAGAAAAGGAAAGAGGAGGCCTGGTTGTGGTGGATTATACATGGTGGCCAAGAGACCCATGTACTCTGACTGGAGGCATCGCAGTGGTCAGTGTTAGGTGACTTAGACCTGCCTCTATAAACTGTGAGTCAATGCGGTAAACATCACCAAAACACTGAGAGCATTCTGTGTTTGGAAAGTAAAAGGTCATATCAAGGAACTTGAGCAAATGTGCTTCTGTGAACTTATTCAAGAAATAGTAGAAAGCATTAAAAAAATCTTCATTCATTTTCTCAACAAGACTTATGAACACTTTGTATGGATAAAAAGTTTAGGTAATAATGGAAAACTTGTTTTAAGTTGAAAATCCAATTATTGAATGTAAAGTACTTTTATTTATGATTATTATTATAAATGTAGGATAATGGACTTATCTTAGAAAGTTAAACTTAACCTTTAGGGAGGGTTGGAGTTTATAAATCCTAATCTTAACCCAATCCTAAAGTTTTAATCATGAACTCCTTTGCTTTCCAAACAACTAAATAGTGAAACAAAATATAAAAGGATGGGAGTGGAGAAAAATCAGAAGAGTGAGAGAAATAGCAATTTCCTTGAAATATTATTGAATGTGAATTTATCCTTTCCTTATGTTGAAAAATACTCAAGTTAAAACTTAGAAAAAAGGGAAATCATAAATTTAATCATAAAGTCAAGAGTGAAAATTAAGAATGCTGGAATAGAATATAAATTAGCTATTAAATTGTGAATTTTCCCCAGAAAATAAATACATAATAGTTTTAGCTCCTAACGGTGAGATTATGAACCTAAATGCATTTAGAAAGTGATTGAAAAAAAAGAAATAAATTTGGTGACGTGCTCTAAAAAGAACAGCTATTTCTACTATTAAACAAATGTATTCAAGCCTTTAGAGATTCTGCTTCGCAGATCTCTCCCAGGCTTACCACTTTGTGCCCATATGTAGGGTAATAACTTACTGTGCTTGACTTTAAAGTTGATATGTATTTTAATTCCAACAATCAATAACCAATATTATTATTTGAAATGTGAGTCTGATGGAACTCTTCAAAAAAATTGATTTACACATTTTAACTACAGTCTCCCAAGGTATTTGAGGTACTGCTATTTTCTTCTGTCAGAGTACTGAGTATTTAATTCCAAGCTGCATTGATATACTTTAAATGCAAATGTAAAATCATTTGTTCTATATTAATGATGCTACCAAAAAAATGCTAGTCCGTCTACTAATGCCTGCTGTTCCTTTGATGTAAATCAAATTAGTGTTTTCTTTTGTGAGGTGCAAATGATACTGGAAGTGATAACAAATTAAATCTAATTAGTTTTTACATGCTATCATATGAATTAATTGATTAGGTCCTTCCTCAAAGTAAATGTTTGATAAGGATTACAGAGCAAATATAAGTCAAGGATAACAATCAAAACATGGCAAGAAAAAATTATCTAATTAAAAAAACGTTTTATACATTGCATTAACAGTATCTTCACGAGTAGCATTACCTAGAAAATAATTGCACTAAAAATACATGCTGCATAACATTTGTCATTTTAAGAAATAAAACATATCTTTGTCCATAATTAATGCATTTTAATTGTGAAATGCTTTAAAAACACTTAAAAATCAAAGACTCATATCATATTTAATAAGTATTAATGTTTTGACATATTTGGTTCAGGTTTTTTTTTGTTCAATTCATTAATATGCAGTTGTGACTAATTTGTACCATTATTGATGCAATTCCCCATTCCCTACCAGAAGTAAGAACTGTTTTTCAATTGTTGATACTTACTATTATATACATTTTTTACATATTCATTACGCATATGGGTTTTCATTATAGATGATACTGATTTGGATATTTTTAATGTTTACCAAAACAAGGCAAACTTTCATCAATTGTTTCCCCCTCACAGCCATATTCCCTTATTGTCTTTAAGATTTGTCTACATATATCCATAGCTTTCACTCA